>PVIY010002841.1:0-121388 GCA_004026745.1 Myrmecophaga tridactyla
AGTTTTTTTTTTTCCTATTCTTTTCTCTTTCTTTTTTCTGACTGTATGATTTCAATTGCCTTGTTATCCAGTTGATTGATTCTGTTCAAATCTGTTGTTGTATCCCTGTAGTACATTTTTAATCTCCACTATTGTGCCTTTCATCCCCACAATTTGTTATGTTTCTTTTTTATTTGGTCAAATTCATCTTTGTGTTTACACATTGTCTTCTTAATATCTTTTAGCTCTTTATGCCTATTTTCCTTCATCTCCTTGAATTGGTTTAGGAGATTTGATTGAAGATCTTTGGTTAGTTGCTACAAATTCTGTGTCTCCTCTGAAGTTTTAATTTGTGCCTTATCTTTCTGTTTCTTAGTATGGCTTGTAAATTTTTGCTGATGTCTAGGCATCTGACTATCTTGATAAGATAACTCTGAAGGGTAACTTCTTCTTTTGTCTAGAGTTTTTTTTTTTTATTAGTTTTGGGTTAAAATTTTTACATTTGCTCCAACTTATTCTGGATGTTTAGAATAGCCTGAGTTGAGCTGATCAGATTTTCTCAGTTCTTCTTCATCTGATTCTTGCCCTGGATGTGTGGTACAATGTTTAAGATTGCACTTTTTTGCATAAAAGAAGAGCTTTCTTTCTTCTGTTTCATCCTGGGGAACCTTGATCTGTTCTGTTTGTTTTCATGCAACATTTTCTCCTCAGCTCCTGCAATCTGTTTAAGTTCTCTCCTTCATACTCTGCTCTGTTTACTTTACATTTTTCTAGTTCTGAGACCCATCCCATCTTGCAGTTGTGCACTCCCTTCCATTTTCTTTTTATCTGTGAGAATTTCCTGCCACTGGTTTATTCCCCTTTAGTGTATCCCACCCTGGGGACCCAGATGCAGTCAATCCAGAAGGGTGGGTCAATCCAGAAACGTCCATTTTGCAATTAGGAGAAAGTCCATTTTGCACTGAACAGAGACCACACTGAGTGTACACACCTCACGCCAGCAGTTCTGTGACAGCCTCATTTTGTTTCCCCATTCCTCAGCAGCCTGTGCTCCCCCCTGGGTTTCTATGGACGTGGGTCCCTGGGCCTGGATATGCATGGGGCTCTTACTCATTGCTGGAATTGGCTCTGTGATCTGCATCCCCAGCAGGGGGCCCAGGCTGGGCTGTCTTTGTGCAACTTCCAAGCTGTGCGTGTGTGTCGGGGGGGGGTAGTTTCAACTAGCAGGTCTGGGAAGAAAATTTCCTACATGATCTTGGAGATTATTTTTCTTTTACCTCTAGTCAGCATTTGTGGATCCTTCTCCAGTCTTTTACATCCTCCAGAGTGCCAAGCAATTGATTCTTCTCACTCTTCCCGCTTGAAAGATGCCTCACCACCAGTATTCTCAAAGGATAAGGACTTCTAAAGCTTTTCCTGTATAATACTGTTTTAAGATTTCCAGTGTGTCTCTGAAACAGCTATTGGTTCCTTCTCTTGTGTGATCAATGAGTCTAAGTTCCATCAGCTTCATCTAGAAAACAGTCAGCAAATTTCTTTCAGGTCTCTTAAGGCAACTACTTATAAAGAAGAGTCCTATGAAGAAACTTATATAAAGACCCCTCCATCATCTCCAGAACAGTTAACAAGTCTGTACCATATCATACCATGTCACACTCCTGTTGTTCTTTCATCTATCTTTTGTCTATATTCAGGAACTGCACCTCACAGCAAGGTTAGCTCTCTTCATCCCAAAACATGCATCTCTATTATTTGGAATATAAAGCCCATCAATCCACTTGGCAATATTCAAGACTTAGTTAAGAAGGTACTTGTAATAATATGAATTATTAATAATTCTCCTAAAAGGCTACAGAAATACCTATTTAAAGTCACCTTTAAAAACAACCATGGTTGTCCCATATAAACATTCTAATGAGTTCAAACTAAATTTCAATAGTTGTTTTGGATTTTAGATAAATATTCAGTTTTTTTAAAAGTTTGATAAAATAATGAAACAATAGTGACACATCAATAATTACCTTATTTTTGATTACCATATTCACTGAGAACATTAGAAAATAGTCACGTTCTGAAGATCATCACTCAGTGCGCTTCATTTCCCATGACTAAAAGCACCTTATGGTAACAGCTTCTTAGTTGTAACTATCTTGAGCCCAGGTAAAAATAAAAACAAAAACACATTTACTGAAGCAAGGAAATCTATGTAAAAGAAGACCAAGAAGATATTAAAACTACAGTTATCAATAAGGGATACTGATGTGATGACAGTTCACTAGATTTTATTCAATTCTTGAATATAATTCCAAGATGAGTGAGTGTGAAAATAAACAGTATTTGACTAACAACAGCAGATAACTCAGAATTCTTCAGGAAAATGCCATATTCCACAGATTGTGGTTAAGTAATCTATTACTGTTAATCATGGCCATACTTCTCTTCAAGAAATCATTGCCACGTTCTACCATTTCTTCATCTTCTCCTCGTTCCATTGTTCATATTTTGCTTCCACATTAAGTTTTCAGTTGCAGAAATCTTCGACTGAGCAGGGTTGGTTCTATTTAAGCCACTGCCTGAAGCTGGGATCCCTATAGCATTTCATGAAGGTGCTTATATGGAAAGAAAAAGTAACTTTATAAAAAAGTAAATTTTCTAAATTGAGTGTTGGTGAGTATATTTTAGGTCTTTAGAAAATTCTGACTAACTGAACCACTATGCCATTGTGAGCAGAACTCTTTAAAAGAAGATCAATCCTTATCTGTAAGTCTAGGAAATTTATGAAAATGTTGGTTTTTCTTCCTTCTGGTCATCCATAATAATTAATATGGAAAAATACATTAATGAGATTGTCTCCTGTATATAAATCTCATATCCTAACATGATATTTAATTTTCTGTGACAAGAATCATGCATATGGCGTTTTTAGTATGGCCTGTGAACTCTAAACATGCTTCAAGAACTTTGATTTTTTTAAAGTGAATTTTTATGAATTCCCAACAGATGACATTTCAAGGAGTAGCCAAACATGGAATATAGGGCTTGGAGAATAGAACAGGAAAATCTTTTCATGGCATAACATCTAGGGGATAGGCCAGCCCTGGAAAAGTTTATCACTACATATACAGCTTTCCTGAGAAATGGCTGCTTTTCAGTGTTTTTTTCTCCTTTTCAACAAAGAGGTTTTGACTGTACTTTGCTCTGGTTTAACAAAGCTGGTTCCTTGGCAATAGTGTCAAGGACTCCTAAAAGCAACAGTCATTTCTGTGTTTGGGTCAGTGGTAATAATTCATGTTTCTGGTCAGGAATACCATGACTTCATTTGGACATACATAAAGTCAGATAAATCAGAAGATTCTCATGTACAGTAGGTGTTGGATATGTGATATAAAGAAATTCAGGCAGCTTACCTCAGGTGTCTATTGTCTAATGGATTTCTAAATATTTAATACATTTATGTGTAAATTTTAAAACTCTTATATTCACACATCATTAGCCATGGCTTTTATTACAGCTGTAAGCACTTGAACTGCGCTTGGCCCACGGGAAAAATAACCTGATTTCCTGAAATATTGATGGAAATCTCTTTGTTGTTCAATAGAATAAATTATTTGTACCTAGAGTTTTTCTATCTGGGCAATGTATTATTGCCCATTAAATAATGTGATGGAACAGTTACCACCAAAAACAATAAATAATAAGCAAATGGTGGTTTTAGCTGCACACAAAAAGAAAGTGAAATTCTATTGCAAATTAACTACAGCATACATTTTTATTAAGAATCTGTCACAGAGGTTCTATAAATTGTATAAACTTTACTATTAAAATTTACCAGGCAAATACTAATTAATTTTGCACAATGTGCCATCACTCTATTTTGTAAATATTTTGTGAGTCCTTCAGGTGTTGTGTCTCAATTCATTCCCACAGGTCGGCTGCTCCCCCTAAGTGCAGTGTGTGTAACAAAAAACACAGAATAGAAAGTCTTATTAGAGACTCGCATGCCTACAAATAGGTACTTACATGTAATAAAGAATGTCACAACTCCCTTTGTAGGAAGAACAAGCATTTACTCTAAAGAGCAGCAAAGCTGCAAGAGTGGCTTCTTTGAGCTCCCCCTATTCTATTCCAGGAATACCTTGAACTTGATCCTCTTTGAAGAGTGCACTGACCAGGAAAGAAAAAGAGTGTGGATTCTTCTCCTAGACTTAGCCCATTACAACCAGACCTAAAAGTAGAATTGCACTTTTCTAGAGATGTGTTCATTTTAGAAAATCCCCAATATTAATAAAGACAGTGTATGATCCTGTAGGCAAAATAATGACCTCCCAAAGATGCTACATCCTACTTGGAATTTCAGAATATGTTAGGTTGCATGGCAGAAAGGAATTAAGGTAGCAGGTGGGGTTATGGTTGCTAATCAACTGACCTGAAAACGCAGAGACTAAACTGGATTATCCAGGTGGGCTCATGTAATAACAAGTGTCTTTCAATGAGAAGAGGGATGCAGATGAGTCACTGTCAGAATGAAATGTGAGAAAAACTCAACTGGCCACTGATGACTCTGAAAATGGAAGGGGGTCAGGAACCACGGAATACGGGCAGCCTCTAGATTCTGGACAAGGAAAGTAACAGATTCTTATCTAGAGTCTCCAAAAAGAAAAACCCTGTGGACAACTTGATTTTGGCCCAATGAGACCCATTTTGGACTCCTGACCTCCAAAACTATAAGATAAATTGAGTTATTTTAAGACACTAAGATGTGATAATGTGTTACAGCAGCAGAGAGTAAAGAAATGAAATGATGAATAGGAGAGCTAAATGAGGAAAACCATTTCAGAAGCCTTTCCACTAAAATTTTGAAAGATTGTTTGCAAGTCCATCTGCTCATAAATTCAAAATGACAACGTGAAAACTACCACCAGTACCATATGTTAGTGGTGACAGAGCTGACATCCTGTTACTCTTGCACGGAGCCTTTTCTTACCTATAAAAACGTTGTAGACTAACAGACCAGAATAGAGTTACCTTTCCATGCTGTGAAAACGCTCTTTACCTGGGTAATATTTCTTTCAGGGCACTTGCCAGAGATTGAAGAATTTGAACTCAAGAGAACTGATGCAACTGAGAGTCAGAAGTTCCTCATCTCAATTCCTGAGCTTTGCTATGCTCACCGAATTTGACTCTGAAAACTCAGCTCCAACATCTTCTAAGGTTTCATCTGAATAACAATCACAGGTCTCTGCTTTTCCACTGGGAACCAAGGCAAATAAAGAAGACACTGGGTGCTGACATAAACTGCCTTACATAATTTCAAGTCTTGCTTTTATTGAAAAAAGAAAAATGAAACCAGAAGTATTTCTTTCTAACTCACACAAGTTTTTATTTGCCAGCATTATTAATATCCTAAGCAATAACTACAATCAACATTTATTTCACTTGTTCATAAAATTGTATCTTCCCTGACTTCCCCAATGTTTCCAGTGTTATTGGCTCTTGTCCTTCACAACACTGAGAAAGTTTTGATTGGAACTTTAGACCAATCAAATTGTTGTTAGACCATCTAATTCTAACTATATCCATTCAAGAAATATTCATTCACTAAGTATTGAGTGCCTGCTGTTTGCCAAAAATTGTTGAGTCCTGGGGTTGCAATGATGAATAAGAATGACAAAATTCTTGTTCTTGTGGAGATTTTATATTCTAATGGGGGAAGAAGAAAACATATTCTAAACACAGATATGTAATTGGACTCCAGATAGTGATAAGAACTATTAAAAAAATTATAGACAAGAGAGCAGCAGACTCTTCTGATTGGGAAGAAATTGTTTTAGCCAATATTGTATTGAAGTTGTTTCCAGATTTTCTAAAGATGTTTTATTTTGTCATAAATGTTTCTAAATTTTTTTCTCCCTCATCTCTCCAGAGAAATAGAAAGGGTATGTACACTCTAACATTTCCGGTAAAAATTATGTATTAAATATGCAAATACACACACAGTGACACACAAATATGCACTAACTCCCGATTATCAAGACAATTCAAACCATTAATCTTAGATTCACAAACCTAATCTGTTAATCTGTAATCAACTAGTTCTCTTTCTCATCTGCTTAGAAACCACTCTCATCCTTTTAACTAGAAGACAACTTTCCAAAGCATTTTGCAGTAGGATTAACTCTATCTCAAATACCTCACATTTGGGGTAAAAACAACCCATTGAGAAAAAAAAATACAAATATATAAACATGGCATGCTAAACTAAAAGTTTAAAATTGTGGAGAACGGCCAAGCACTAACATTATACATCACTTTTATGCAAATACAAAATAGATATGGTGCTCCTTATAAAAAAGAAAGCATGTCCAGGTAGGAATAGAGATAACTGTCAGTTTTGAGAAGAAATGGCTTGACTTTTTACAGACAAGCACTTCTTATTTTTTGGGACTTTTACGCAAAAGTGTTTTCCATAGAGAAAATGTACTGACTTTAAGAATATACATCATACATATTTCCACAATTAAAAAAATAATCCATCACAGATTGTTGTAAATAGCCACCTCAACTCTTTTTTTAAATACCTTCATTGATGAAATAACATAAAACACAAACATTCATAACACACAAACATTGCATACATGGTGTACAATCAGTGGCTCACAATATCATCAATAGTTGTGTATTCATCACCAAGATCATTTTTTAGAACATTTGCATCACTCTAGAAAAAGGAATAAAAAGAAAAAAGAAAAAACTCGTACATACCATACCCCTTACCCCACTTCTCATTGACCACTACTATTGCCATCTCCCAATATATTCTGTCCTTTATTCCCCCTATTATTTGCTTATTTTTTAATCCATATTTTTTACTCATTTGTCCATACCCTAGCTAAAAGGAGCATCAGACACAAAGTTTTCACAATCACACAGTCACATTGTAAAAGTGATATCATTATACAATAATCTTCAAGAAACAAGGCTACCAGAACACAGTTCTACAGTTTCAGGTACTTCCCTTTAGCCACTCAAATATACCATAAACTGAAAAGGGATATCTATAGAATCCATAAAATAATCTCCAGGATAATCTGTTGACTCTGAAATCTCTTAGCCACTGACACTTTATTTTGTCTCATTTCTCTCTTCCCCTATTTAGTCAAGAAGGCTTCCTCAATCCCTTGATACCAGGTTCTAGCTCATCCTGGGATTTCTGCCCATGTTGCCAGGGAGATTTACACTTTTGGGAGTCACGTCCCACATGAAGGGGAGGACAGTGGGTTCACTCGAGCAACACAAGACGTTCTCTGGAGGTGACTTTCAGACATAATTTTAAGTAGACTTAGCCTATCCTTCGCAGGAATAAGTTTCATAGGGGCAGATCCCAAGATAGAGGGCTCGGGCTATTGATTTGGTTGTTCCCATTGCTTGTGAGAGTATCAGAAATTTTCCAAATGGGGAAGTTGAATGTTTCCTCCTTCCTCCCAATTCCCCTAAGGGGACTTTGCAAATACTTTCTTATTCACTGTCTAAATCACTCTGGGATTTATTGGGACATCACACTAACCTATAAAAACCAACAAGACCTCACACTCCACGTACTTACAGTATTCCACTAAACTGACCATGCAAGTAAAATTAGGATATGCACTACCCAAAATATAAATTTTGCACCAATTAAACATCTCTTCTTTTAGTTTCACAAAGAAGTTGAAGTTTTAAGATTTGGACAATACCATCCTTCACCCTGTATTCTAATTTACCTTAGTCCTATCCAGATCAGCTTCATTTATATCTCTACCCGATGTCTGATCACTTTTTCAACTTTTTAAACAGTTCCTGAATGGGGCACTGCTGACTTTCATAGCTTCAGAGCTCTGATTCTCAGATATAACATAAATACCTGAAGTTTCTGCAAAAGAGCATGTTATATACAAACAGCTCAGTATCTCAGAATTTAGAATTAACAGCTCACCTCCTGAATGTATGTGACTTTTGTAAGAGCTTATAATCTGGGGCCCTTTACAATAACCCCCAACCTGATAACCCATGTTCCGACTTTAGTCCACTGAATTTTTATATTATAGTTAGTCCATATGATTGAGGCATGATAATATTTGTCATTTTGTTCCTGACGTTTCATTCAACATACAGCCCTTAAGGTTCATTTTTCTAGTTGTATGCCTCCCAAATTCATTCCTTCTTGCAGAGGCTCAGTAGTCCATTGTATATGTACATCCTAGTTACCCCCCCCATTCCTCATTCATTGTACCCTTAGGCCACCTCCATTCATTGCGGATCTTGAACACTGCCCCCATAAACACCAGTGTGCAAATGTCCATTCATGCCCCCACACTCAGGTCCTCCAGGTATATACTGAGCAACGGGGCTTGAGGGTCATATGGCAACCCCACCCCTAGCCTCTGGAGCCGCCACACTGCCCTCCGAGGGACTGTGCCTCTCACTTCCCTAATGACACTGAATAGGTACATCTCCTTCTCCACATTTTCTCTACCACTTGTTTCTCTCTGAACACTTTTAAATATTTTATTCACACATCATACAATCCAGCATGTCCAGTATAGACATGCCTTTGCCACCTTATTCTATCTGAAGACATTTACTTTTCTTCCAGAGAGAATCCATGGCCCTTTCCCAATCCCCCAGCCTGTGGACATTTACCTTTGTCGTAATGCCTCTCTTACATTCAGTGGAAGCATATGACAGTGTTACTGTTGACTATAGACCCTGGCTTGAACTGATTGTACTTTTTCCCATATACCATCTATTTTCAACACCTTGCAATACTGACATTCCTTTGTTCTTCCTCGTGCAAAAAACATTTTTTCAATTTGCACATTTATTCACCATCATCGTACACTCTAGGCATTCCTAAATTATATTGTCTCAGACTTTATCCTCTGTCTTACCTTCTGATTTCACACATGCCCTCAGCCCTTCTCCCTCAACCATACTCACATTCAGCTTCATTCAGTGTGCTTGGGTATGTAAAACATCATTTGACTTCTAAAATCTTAGTTTAGGCTCTTTAAACAAACATGCTCATAAAAATCATATAAGACACCATGTACAACATGTATTATATATGATACATTAACTTTCAAACTTTTTTTGAAGTTGTAAGTTTACCCTAAATGAGATGACACTTGCATAACTTATTTTAACTAAAAAAGCTAGAGCAGTGTGCTACTCTTATTTGCCCATTCTGTACTGTGTCTTGTGCCACTTAAGAGCTAACATAAATGTGGGCTGGATACAAACACACTTTGCAGGTTAAATGTAAGAATATTCTTCTGTAAACACTTTAAGAAGCTCCAAATCATTGCTAAGTATGAAAAGAATCTTACTTATCATTAAACCATTTGTGCCAGTTGGAAAGGATTATGTGCCCCAGAAAAGCCATGTTTTAATCCTGATCCGTATAGTGGAGGTGCTGTTTCTTTTAGTCCCTATTCAGCACTGTGGGTTGGAAACCTGATTAGATTATCTCCATGGAGATGTGACTCACCCAATTGTGGGTATTAACCTTTGATTAGAGGGAGATGTGGCTTCAACCATTCCAGGTAAGTCTTGATTAGTTTACTGGAATCCTTTAAAAGAGGAAACATTTTCTAACGAGCTTCAGAGCAAGACAGTCATGAGAACCATGAGAGCTCACTCAGCCAGAGACCTTTGGAGATGGAGGAAACCCACCACCACCACCAGGGGAGCTTGATGAAACAAGAAGCCTGGAGAGAAAGCTAGCAGATGTCGCTATGTTCACCATGCGCCTTCCACTTGAGAGAGACCCTGAAGTTCATCAGCCTTCTTGAGCTAAGGTATCTTTCCCTGGATGCCTTGGAGTGGACATTTCTATAGCCTTGCTTTAATTTCGACATTTTCACAGTCTTAGAACTGTAAAGTTGCAACTTAATTAAATCCCCCTTTCAAAGAACCATTCTGTTTCTGATATATCACATTCTGGCAGCTAGCCAACTAGAACACTATTTTTAAGAAAAATTAAAATTTCCAGTCATGCCATAAAACTTGCAAACAGATGTCCTAAAAATCAATGACACTGCATTCCATCTTTTAGAAGTGGAACAAAGTCTGAAAACCATATAGCCTCCATTCCTCATATTACAGATACAGAACAAGGCTCCCAATATGCTAAAGGTCTTGATAATCTCATTCAGATAGTCAGGTGCTGTATTCTGGAGGCTAAAGTCCAAAACCAAGGCATCAACAGGGTAATGCTCCCGCCAAAGGCTCTAGGGAAGAAAGCATCCTTGTCTCTTCTTACCTGCTGATGGCTGTTAGGAACCCCTGGTGTCTCTTGGCTTGTGGCAGCAAACTCTTACCTCTGCCTCCATTGTCACATGGTGCTTACCCTGTGTGTGTCTCCACTCTGAGTATCTGGGTGCAATTTCTTTCTTCATGAAGATAGCAGTCATTGAATTTAGAATCCACCCTAAGGTAGCATGACCTCATCATAACTTGATTACATCTGTAAAGAGCCTACTTCCAAATAAGGTTACATTTGCAGGTTCTGGGTGGACATGAATTTGGGGGAATATTACCCATTCCTGTACCGTGACAGAAGTGAGTTGAACTTCATAGCCCACATATCCTGTCTGGGTCTTTTTAACCTCACAATATTCTACCTTCCTACCTAAAATCTCTCACTGTTTCATTATAAATAATCAGGACAAATTTTCTATAAACAAAAGAAAGGCACATTCATGACTTTTATAAAATCGACATTACTCAATATTTCAAGAACATTTTACTATTATGGAGACCTCATAATACCATGCATCTTTTGAATTTTTAAGATTACATGCACCAAAATATATGTTATCTACCCTTAGTTTTCTGTGCACTTAATAGTTCTTGTTGAGGCTGTGATTTTAAAGGATTTCTACTGAAAAATACATTTTCAGGCAAAACAAATCTTAGTATTATGATTTCTTTCTCTTCATTTTACTTTCTCCCTCGAAAGGATTTTCATCCTTCAGTCGTGAATCAAAATAAGATATATTAGTTGTGGTAAATCACACTTTTTTGGAAATGTCCATGTAAGTAATGAAGAACCATTAAAAGTCTTAAGGGACTATTTCAATCAGCTTTGGGTCATTAAGGGCAGTGCTTCTCAGGAGCAGCTCACAGACAACTTGCTCCAGAATTACCGAGGGTTCTTGTTAAAATGCACAGTCTGAGTCCTACTACAAGCTTTCAGAACTAAAACCTTTAGAGGAGAAACCCTCAATTCTATGTTTTTAACAGAACCTCCAAGTGAATTTTATTCACATCAAACTTTGAGAATCACAGCACATAACTTGATTCATTGAAGACAGTGCTAACTTCATATTTGTCTTTGCATCTTCAGTCACCATTAAATGATGTCCAGTACATAGCTCAAAACAATCATGGAATTAAATTAAAAATCAGCTCTCACTTCAGTAGGAAAAGGAAGGAGGAGTAAGGTTGGTGAAAAATATCCCTTCCTAATTCTTGAACTCCACATAACTCCACATATCTGATTATGGCCAGTTGCCAGAGTGAGAAGAAGCTGACTTTTACTGAGTTCCTACAATATAACAAGAACCCTATCAGCTAAAGAGTTCTCTCTCGTTTTGTCGTCTCAGTATCTTAGCATTATGCCAGTTTCATAGAAGAAAAACTGAGGCCTGTTCAGAGATTAAGGATATTTTGCATTAAGAAGCAATACTAAGACTAGCAATCAGTTATTCTGATTTTTAAAGTGTTCTTCTTTAATTTTGCTGCTTCTGTCACTCCTATAAGATGCTTCTGATGGCCATGATTTATTCTCACATATAAATCGTTTCATCCCACAAATAGAAAATTTTCACAACTAGAATACAGTATACAATATCAGTGTGTCTATGTAAATTTAATTATATCATATCATATATCATATCTATTATATAGATTTTTCTCAACAAATTTAAAATTAGTATATTGGAAAGCATTATTCCTTTAATTGATGCTAAGATTTTTTTTTTTTTATAAATGACAGCCTCTTGGCATACAATTATTCCAGATAAAACAAACTATTTTCCTTCAAACTTTGTGAAATCAGTGCAAATTGCTCTATGTTGAGAAACTTCTCTTTATGCAAAATGTATTCCATTGTACATGAAAAATACACCTTCAGTGGCAATTCCATAAGGTTTCAAAAGCTGTTTATGGTAATTCTTCAGAAGCATGTTTTGGTTATTACTATTCCTAGTAGTTGCTTCTTTATTAACTTTGCTAAATTGATCCCATACAGGCAAAATATCTTCATGTTTTTGGTGTCATATTCGAAACTCAATAGAGGAGACAAATTCATTGCTTTAAAACTTATCCTTAAATCTGCGGCATGCTTAGAAAGATCAATGAATGTTGTAATTGATTAGAATACACTATTCCTGTACATTTCAATACCTAATCAGATAAGTGCTTTATTTGTGGCCAAGAGCTACATTTTTGATGAGGACAAATCCACTTTAAAATCATATTGTCTATCTATCTATATATACATATATAATTTCTTTTTTTTGCATGGGCAGGCACCAGAACTCGAACCCAGATCTCTGGCATGGCAGGCAAGAATTCTGCCACTGAGCCACTGTCACACCGCCCTATGTATTTTTCACTCGCATTTTTGCCAGAGACAGAATTTAAAAAGTGAAAAACGGCTTAACTCCAAAATTATCTCCTTTGTCTCACATGCAGCCCCTCCCCAGCCAAGCTGACCTATTTGGTTCTTTACTTACTCTTCCTATTTCTACCTTAGTTTGCAATCATTCTTCACCAGGACTTTCCTTCTTTTCTTCTATTCTTTCTGTTTTCTATTCTTTCCTTGAAGGACTGGTTTAAATGACACCTTCTCTATCAACATTTTTGGCCCTGAAATCATTCCCCTTTCACAAAGATCCTGTAATAGTTACTGAGCCACATCTGGCCTCAGCATGCTTTGAACACCAAAATATTTTGATTAGTATTATCTCCAGGGATGGACGTCAGTTTTATAGGTCAAGAGATGTAAAGATGTGCACTGTTTTAGATTATTCTCCATTCTTAATTTCCATACCAGTGTTCAGCAAATAAAAAAATCATGTACTTCATGTTTTTAATAATACTAGTTGTGCTGCTTTGAAGCTGTTATGCACCCCAGGAAAACCATGCTCATTTAATCCAATCTTGTTGGTGCAGATTTACTGTGGGTGGGGTATACTGATTAGATTGTTTCATGGAGACGAACCTACTGAATTTAAAGTGGGTCTTAATCCCTTTACTGGAGCCCTGTACAAAGAGAATAAAAGGCAGAAAACATAAAGAGAGCTCAGAGCCAACACAGAGATGAAACGAACACACAGATGTCTGGAGATGCAGAAGGAGCTGAGAGAGCCCTCTGAACCCAGAAGCCAAGAGAGAAGACCAGCAGACATCACCATGTGCCTTCCCACGTGATGGAGAAACCTCAGACGCAATCAGCCTTTCCTGAGTGAAGGTATTCTCTTGTTGGTACCTTACTTTGGATATTTCCTTAGATGGTATCTTGTAAGTTAATAAATCCCCTTTGAAAAAGCCAAACTATTCCTGGTATATTGCATTCCAGCAGCTTTAGCAAACCAAGACACTAATGTTAAGCCTAGACTTTAAAAAATTACGTAAATGTGACATTCTTCTATATGAGATACAGAATAAGACCATGAAGATATCTTTAAATCTCACTGTAATGTAAGATCCACGAGAGCAGCACCTTTAACTCTCTAGCTCACAGAGGGATGGACCCCTAGATTCTACATACATAACTGGGCTCAGTTGGCACTCAGCACATATCGACCCAATGAATAAATGAAGAATCTTCTCTTCACTATTTTCAGTGCCTAATTTAGGTTCTTGTCATATCTTGCCCGTTCTGTTACCATAGCATCCTAATGGTATGCCAGGGTGGCCACAAAACCACTTCCAACTTCCTCCTGTGCACACGGCGAGACCTTCCCTTGCTGTTAGATGCAGCTTTTTGATTGTGTTGGGCCAACAGAATTTGAGCAGAAGAAATCTGAGCAGGTACCATCTGGCCCATAATGTTTGCTGCTTCCCACAAATGCCTCCTCACTCCCTTTCTTTCATTATTTTCTGGATAAATGTACAGGATTCAGCAGTTTGGGGCATGCAAGGAGCCTGAGAATCTAAACGATTGCATGGAATTATGCCCAGTCCCAGTACTTTTGTCTGTTGGACTATAATTTGAATGAAAAGTACATCTTAGTGTGTTAGGCCCCTGAGATTATGGGTTGTTAGTTATAGCAGTGAGCTTTCATTGTAACAAAGACCAAAACTGGTACCTTCAAAATGAGTTCTGCTTTAACAAAGAAAAGCAACATTGACTTAACTATCAAGTGGCAAGGGCAGGTAGATTGTTACTGGAAGTTGCAAACATGGTGATTCTTGTTAATGACATGGTAAGTCATTTGTCGGAGCTGTTGCCTGAAATCATTTGAAAGAAAGGACACATGGTATGGAATCTGGAGTTTTGGGGATATTGGTTGGAAAGGATCAAAGTATTGTGCATTTGAATTACATTGATTATCTTTGTAAAGGTATTTTTTTTTTTAATGAGCTCAACAATGAACTGGCTAGTGTGCAGGGTGAAAATAAAATGAGTAAGAGTTCATCAATTTGGAAGGATTTAAGATTGGAAAGTTCGACTGCTTCTAGACACCAAACAGTAAAAGATAGAATTTTTTCTTGGCTTGAGAAAAAGGCTTTTCTCAAAGGCTTGAGAAACAACTGCACAGCATAACTTCACTGGGGAACAAAATTGAGACTGGCAAATATTGAATATTGTCTTTCCATTATTGTGACCTTAAAACAGAATACTTTAAGTTGAAGACAGATGCCTGAAGGCAAACTTTGGAATTACGTCTAGGAAAATATTAACACACGTAGCTGCTTCTAACTTACTTCCAAGTTTTATGGGCACTGTATTGCCAAAGAAACAAGAAGCCCAGACTGCAAGAGCCTTCCACTGTTTTGAGGTATAAAACAACCATCAGAACCCCAAACTTGCTCTGGTAAAATGCAAGCTGGGAGTGGCTAAGCAGCTCTAGAAGTACATTCTCCCCAGATCAGAGACAGCCAATGATAATCAACAAGAAACTTTCCAGGAGACAGTGACAGAGGCCATACAGAAAAACTTGATAAAGGAATTCATCTTAGAAAGTAGAATCAAGATAAAATTTTCTGCTACCTGCAGGGTAGACAGTCTATCTAATGTTTTCCCAGCAAAGATTTTAGTATTATACTGTGTGACTTCCATTCTTCCATTTCCTGATGGGAGTTTTTATTGGTGTTGTATTGTCCTGCATCACTATTGCATACTGGGAAGTAGGTGAGAGAAAGGAGTGGATGACAAGTAACTTACATTTTTATTTTAGTAGTAATTTACCAGAACAGATAAAAAGGACTGCATATGATTCAGAGAGTTTAGATTCAGAACTGTTGCTATAACTGAATGGGACTTTGTATTTTATTCCTTGTGGGAATGTGCGCCTGTATTCTAAGTGTGGGAAGGTAAAAAGAAAACATATGTGGCGATCAACAGGACCAAATAGGGCAGAGACTGGCCAATTAGTCTCCAATTCATTTGCCTTTTTCTCCTGGCTGCACAGTAGTACACATTTCCCAGATTCCTTTGCACATAGGTTTACCATATGGTAGCGTCCCCGGCAAAGGGATGTAGAAGGAAGGGACATGTGACACCTCTGGTTCAGGCTCACAGACTCTCCACACACTCTCCCACGCAAGGAATTCCTGGCTTAATGTTCTGGCTGGTTGCAGAGGCTCCAGCACTGACCCTAAGGTCTGAGCCTTGGAGGATGTGTGTACGTGTTTGTGTGCATGTGATTGTGCTTATTGGATGCGAGTGTTCCCAAGTGATGCCACGGAACAAAGACCTTGGTTGCACCTCATTGGATTTTGATGTGAATGAGAAAAACAAAATCAAAACAACAGAATACAAGCAAGCCAACAAACAACAAAAAAACGCTATTGTTAGTTTAAGGCACCAGAATTCAGAGTTTTCTAACAAGGTTTAATAAAAGCCCACCCCCTCTATTCACACTATACCAGTTTGATTAGACTTAATCTTTTTAAAGCAATAGTCTGATTCTGTCATTCTTTTCTTCAAAAATTTCAGGCTCCCCAATACTATCAGGGTTAAACTCCAAAATTATAGCATAATTTAGTAATTCAAAAATACTTTTTAAGTGGGTACTATGTGTCAGGAACTGTATTAGGCCTGGGAAAAAGAACAGCAAAGAAAAAAGCAGACCCCTCAAAGAGTTTATATAGTTTACACTGTAAAGAGCATTAATAACACTAATAAAATAATCATACATATACATGCATAAGTACATGCTGAGATAAAGCGCTATGGAGGAAAAGTTGTTGGATGTAATGGGAGAAGATAAAATGGATCAAGGTTGCAAATTACCTGTATGAAGTTGTACATTCAGCTTCACCCCATCCATCATTCCACTCCGTGGCAGAGAGTGAGTCACACCTAAAGTAACCTCCAGTGAAGTAAGCCTGCACGCTGGCAGAATGCGGGACTTTCTTCTATGCAATCGAATACAGCCAAAGTGATGGGATGTCAATCCCTTTATCAAGTTACATTATATGGCAAATATTACAGGATTTTACAGATATACTCAAAGGAGCAATTATCCTGGGTGGGCCTGATCAGGCTAGCTGTTTGACAGAGGGTCAAAAATTCAGAGACTGTAAGTAGCAAAGATTCTATATCTATTTCTGGCTTTGGAAAAGCAAGATACTGTGCATGCTATAGCTTAGGTAAATGAACTTTCCCAAGAACCTAATGAGGATCCTGGCTCCTGGCTAAAACCCTACATGTGATTTTTCTGTCCTGATCATAGGCAATTGCAAAGGCTTTTCCTGACAGGCCTCCCAGGGAAAAACCGCCCTCCCCAAACCTCAGACTTGGTGCCCAGCCAATGCGCTGCAGTGTCTGACCGGAGCTTCAGTCAAGGACTCAGTGACCCTGGCCAGTCACGCTCCTGTGTATGTCTGTATTCCCCGCTCAGGCCCCTCTACTCAGAGGTCTCCCTGCAGGCTCAAAACCAAGTCCTTCCTCAGGAGCTTCTGCTGAGCACACCTTAGCAGGAGGAGGGGACCCTGAGGACACTTTTCTCTACTCTAAATCAGCAATCAGTACTTTTCCAGTTTTATTCTCCCTTCCTCCTTTCCCTAGCCCCCAGGGCCTTAAAACTGAAGGAACCTTTTGTCCGGGGCTCCCTCAGCAGTGGGATAGCTGGAGGTCGCTGCTGATCCATCTGACTCATGATCCGGGCCATCGTTCCATGGGGAAACAGAACAGGAGTTGTTGGCATCTGTGTTGGTTTATCCACCTTCCTGTACAATCACAGTAAGTGATTAAATCCTTCACTGTTCCTTCCACTTTGGCTCTGACTCATCATCAACCATTCTCAACAAGAGGCTGTTCACTTAGCCCTTTCTCAACCCAGCTTAGCTTTACAATCTCCAGATAACAACTCTGCCTGGATGACAGCTTTACCTAAGCCTATGAGACCCTGAGCAGCGAACCCAACTAAGCTGTTGGGCCACAGAAATTGTGAAACAGAAGCTGGTGTTGTATTCAGCCACCAAATTTATGGTAATGTCTTACGTAGCAACAGAAACCTAATATACACTTCTTCCATCAATGAAAATCCTTTGTCCCCGACTTACTGCTCCCTGATGCATGCAATATTACTTCTGTGCCTTTTGCTTACATTCCATTTCAAATGCCCTTCCCCATCTCCACCTGCTGAAATGTTGCCATCCTTAAAGGACCAGCTAAGACACAAACTCCCGTCTCAAGCTTGCCCAGATAGTCCTCTACCCTCTTCCCACCCTCTGACCTGCCCCTTTTCTCCCGTGCAATCCACACAGTGGGTTTAATCACTCCTCTGTCACCCTGGAATTGTGTTAGTCCTTTTATTGCCCTATATTATTGTTAGCTGTTTATGAGTTTATACAAGAAGTTGTGAATTCCTTCCCAGAATTGAACAAATGTATTGATTTACCTATTTCTCCCACCCTAGCTCAGCACCTAACACATAGAAGGTATAAATAAATATTTGTTTCTGAGACTCCTACACTTTAATAAATTTGGTTGTTTTTACTTTACATAGACTCTTGAATGTCTATTTTTTTTCAAATTTCCCAATAGTTTTTCCTTTATTGTTTCAACTCTTTTAATTTTCATATACTATCCTGTTAATATTTTCTTTCATCATGGCTCTTATTTTTTAAAGTAATTGTGTTAATACCACCTGGTTTTTTTGGTTCATATGTATTTATGAGTTTGAAGTCTGAAAATATTCACCTAAGCAGCCAACTTATGTAACTATTACAGATGATAAACATAAACCTAATATTCAATGATAATTATGATTCTCGAGAAATGCTATGTGTAGATTTCTAGAAATATTTCTGCATCTTCACTCCCAGTTTTATTATGACTTAATAATATAGCATTATGATTGAGAATTCAGGCTTTATAACACATACTCTAAGAATCCATTTCATCATTGACTTGTATAACAATGGCCAAATTACTTTATTTTTTTAAGCCTCAGTTTACTCATTGCGCTGTTTGAAGCTGTTACATACCCCAGAAAAGGCCATGTTCTTTTGATCCATTACTGTGGATGCAGACCTACTGTGGGAACTTTTCATTAGGTTGTTGCAAATTGACATGTGACCCACCCGATTCAAGATGGGTCTTAATCCTTTACTGGAGTCCTTTATGAGAGGATAAAGGACACAGAAAAGTCCAGAGAGTGCAGAGAGAAATAACCTGAGAGCTAAGAGAGAAAAGCCCTGAAGATGCTAAGAGAGGATCCACAGAAGCTGAAAGAGCTACTGAAACCAGAACCTGAAAGCAACAAAACCTAGGAAAAAAGGACCAGCAGATGCCAGCCACGTGCCCTGCCATGTGACAGACATGTCCCAGGTGCCAGCAGTCTTTCTTCAGAGAAGGTATCTTCTTGTTGATGCTTTAATGGGGCTATTTTCATGGACTTAGAAGTGTAATTTTGTAACCTAATAAGTCTCCATTGTTAAAAGCCAATCAATTTCTGGTATACTGCATTCCAGCACCTTAAGCAAACTGAAACACCCAGTTAAATGAGGATAATAACTTAATTAACCTAATAGGATTGATGTAAGGATTAAACACTGCACACATGATTAGTGCTAAAAATGTTAACTTGAAAATGTCAGGATTAGAACATCTGCACAAGATAAATTTTATTGCATTTCTCTTACTGAATAATTTCCCTAAATTGACAAAGAATGCTTCCCCACTATGAAAATATTTTGCAAGGAAAAACTTGATTATAAATTTGATATGTTTTCATTTTTCTTTGAGTAGAATAGAAGCTCTGGGTCAAATTCACAAACAAAGAATTGAAAAATGAGTTCATTTATCAGGATTTTATTTTTTGAACTTTATTCTGAATGACACCTTTTTAAAAAGACATGATAAATAAAGTAATTGATAAGGACTTTCTTCACGTCCAGTGATATTTGAGCACAGATCATTACAGCATCTTTTCAAGATGAACCTGTGCATTAAGCCAGATGATTCCAGTAAAAGTGTGATTTCAGACAAAGTCTGTAATAATGATGTAAAGGACTTCTAAATGAAATATTTATAAAAACAATCTCTGGAGAAAATTATTAGAGATAGAATGTGAACTAGTAGGAAATTTAGTACAGTAGAAAGAGAGTTGAATTTAAAGTCAAATAGTTGGTCTACACCCAATATCTGTAACTCAGGAGTGATCTGACTCTTAGTAAATCACGTCTCTTCTATGGCTCTCAATTCGTCATCCGTAACATGAGTACACGGAATTAAATCACTACCAGTGAAAACATGACAATAAGTATTTGGACCATTGTTAACCTCTGCAAATGCCTTGAAAAACACTATTTATCCTTCAAGACCCCTTCTTACTGAGCCAGGACCTAGCCTTAGCTTTCTCCTTAATATGATACTCATGACAGCCTATTTTTATTATTGTTGGTTGGTACAAAACACGAATTTTATTAGCCCTCTTAAATATAGTTGAATTTTAAAAACTTCGTTGCTTTTTAAATTCCAAATTTTATTTATAAATATACATTAAAATTCACTATCATAATGGGCTTTATATTCTGATGTGAATATTGAAAGTAGAATATTGAAAGTAGAAATATTTTAATTAAGAATATAGGGTAGGCCAATGTGGTTCAGTAGGTAGAGTTCTCGTCTGCTATGCTGGAGACCCAGGTTTGATTCCCAAGCAAAGAAAAAAAGCATATATATATATAATGCTGATATCATGCTGATATATATATCATGCTGAGATATATATATATACACACACACATATCATGCTGAGATATATATATGTACACACATATATATACATATATATATATGCATATGTATAGCCATTATCAGAAGACTACTTTGCTTAGAAAGGCAACTAAAGTGATGAGAAAAGAAAAAAAATTCACATAAAGTTTTTATATACAACTTTTTTACTGCTCTCACCTTCTTCTGTCATTACAAACCCCAAGTAACTTTCATCCGAATCCAGTTTAAGTATTATCTTGTCTAAGAAACATTTAAAGAACTCCATTTGCAAAAAAATAGAGGACCAACACCTCATATTTTATGCAAAAATTAACACGAAATGGATCAAAAACCTAAATATAACAGCTAGAACTGTCAAAAGCCTAGAAGAAAACATAAGGAAGGCTTTCAGGGCCTTGTATTACACAATGGTTTCTTAGACTTTACACCTAAAGCACAAGCAACAAAGGAAAAAATGGATAAATGGAACTTCATCAAAATTAAAAAGTTTTGGTCTTCAAAAGTTCTTATTATGAAAGTAAAATGAAAATCTACATAATTGGAGAAAATATTCGGAAAACACATATCTGATAAATGACTAATATTCAGTATATATAAAGAAATCCCTCAACTTTACAAGAAAAAGGCAAACAGCTAAATTAAAAAATGGGCAAACAACTTGAATAAACATCTCTCCAAAGAAGACAAACAGATGGCCAGAAAACACAAGATGCTCAATATCATTAGCCATCAGGGAAATGCAAATCAAAACGATAATGAGATACCATTTCACAACCATGAGAATGACTGCTATTAAAAAATAATTTAAAATTATTAAAAAAATAAATAAATAACAAGTGTTGGAGACTACGGGGAGAAATAGAAACGCTCATTCATTGCTGGTAGCAATGTAAAATGGTGCAGCTACTGTGGAAGACAATTTGACAGTTCCTCAGAAACCTAAGTATAGAACTACCATATAACCCAGCAATCTCACTATTAGGTATATGTCCCAAAGTATTGAAAACGGGCTCAAACAGATATTTGCACACTGATGTTCATAGCAGCGTTATTCACAATTGCTGAAAGATGGAAGCAACTCAAGCATCCATCAATAAATGAATGGACAAATAAATGTGGTATGCACATACAATGGATTATTATTCAGCTATAAAAAGGAGCAAGGTCTTGATACATGTGACAAAATGGATGGACCCCAAAGACATGTTGAGTAAAATAAGCCAGACACAAAAGGACACACATTGCATGATTTCACTGATCTGAAACAACTAGAATAAGCAAACTCACAAATCAGAATCTAGAATATATGTTACCAGGGCACACGGTAGGGAAAGAGAATGGGAAGGTAAGGCTTAAAATATGCAGGGCTCCTATATGGAATGATGGAAATGTTCTGGTAATGGGTGGTGGTGATGGAAGCATAACATTGTGAACACAATTACAACACTGAAATATATGTCTGAATATGATTAAAAGGGGATATGTTAGGTTGCATATATGGTAACAGAATGCATTTTTAAAATACAGCCATGAACTATACTATACAAACAGTGAACTGCAAGTTGAACCATGGACTTTAATTAGTAGAATAACTATAAAAATGTGCTATTATGGATTTTAACAAATGTTCATAACCATGCAAGATGTTGATAGTGAGGTGGTATACATGAATCCTGTGTTTTATGCGTGATTATTCTGTAAACCCACAACTTCTCCAATAAAAGGGGAAAAAGAACTTGCAAATAAAAAAAAGAGTAACTTAAGTGGATAGTTGAAAATATCATAGGGTTGGGGGTTGGAGCGGTAGTTCAGTGGTAGAATTCTCGCCTGCCATGTGGGAGACTTGGGTTCGATTCCCAGTCCATGCACTTCCCCAAAAACAAACAAACAAGCAAAACAAATGGTGCTGCAATAACAGGATACTCACATGGAAAAATAATGAAATGTGACCCCCCCCCAATATAGCATAAAAAAAAAAAATCACAGAGCTGGTAACAAGAAAACAGAAGACAGAAGACAGACTAAGTAACTAAAAGTCAACAATTCTCATAGAACTAAATCTCACAAGTCTCTTAAAAATTTACTCTGTGATCTTTGTAAAAGACATACTTGAAACAAAATGACAAAAAAATAATGAAATAATAACTTCTGTTTTCAGCATTTTGGATCACACTAAGTGACCTACCAACTAAAAACAACAACAAATGTTGGATAAAATTTAGGAAACCATAATCTTAAATATCTCCAGGAAATGTAAAATAATATAATGATAATATTTTAGTTTGTTAATGCTGCCGGAAATGCAATACACCAGAAATGAAACAGCTTTTATAAAGGGAATTTATTGATTACAAGTTTATAGTTCTAAGTCCATAAAAATGTCCAAACTAAGGCATCCAGAAAAAGATACCTCGACTCAAGAAAGGTTGATGGGTCTGGAACACTTCTGTCACCTGGGAAGGCATGTGGTAGCATCTGCTAGATTCTTCCTTAAGAAATGAAAAAATCAAGAACAAATTAAACCCAAAATAAAGAGAAAAAAGGAAATAATAAATATTAAAGGAGAAATCAATGAAATGGAAAACAGAAAAAAAGAATAAAAGAAAAACTTCAGAAACAAAAGCTGGCACTTTGAAAGCATCAATAAAATAGATAAAACTTTACCCAGGTTAATGAGAAAGAAGAGAGAGAAGACAGAAATTACCAATATCAGGAATGATAGAAGTGATACAACAACAGACTCCACATATATTACAAATATAAGAGAAGTTTATGAACAGCATTTTGTCCACAAATTCAAAAATTGGATGAAATGGACAAACCACTTGAAAAATACAAACTATCAATGTTCAATAAAGAAGAATTTAAAAACCTGAAGAGCATCACATCTACTTAACCCTGAAATTGGAGTTGAACACTGTTCCACAAAGGAAACTAAAGACCAAAAAGAAAAAAGATTGTGCTGGTGAATTTTACCAAATATTTAAAGAAGAAATAATTTAAATTTTCTACATAAACTCTTCAACTCTTCCAGAAAATTGAATAAGAAGCTATAATTCCCAACTCAACCAGTGAAGCTAGCATTATTATGATATTGTGACAGTTTGAAGCTGTATCTTCCCCGGAAAAGTATGTTCTTAAGCTAATCCTTTCCTGTGGGCATGGACCCATTGTAAGTAGGATCTTTTGGTTAGCAGGACCTTACATTAAAATGTAACCTCCCTCATTCAGGGTGGGTCTTAATACTCTTATTGGGGTGCTTTATAAGGTTTTGAAAGTCAGAGAAATTGCAGAGAAAAACACAAAAGCTGAGACAGAAGGCCACAGAAACAGAGAGGAAGCTACTGAAGCCAGAAGTGGGAAGGAACGAAACTCGGAAGAGAAGAGAAAGACCAGCAGATGCCACCATGTGCTTTGCCATCTGACAGAGGAATCCAGTATGGCCAGCAGCCTGTCTTCAGAAGAAGGCATTGCCTTGATGATGCCTTGATTTGGACATTTTCATGGACTCAGAACTGTAAGCTTGTAAAATAATAAATCCCCAGTGTTAAAAGCCAGCTCATTTCTTGTATACTGAATTTCAGTAGCCTGGCAGACTAAAACAGATTTCAAAACCAGACACAGCCATTATAATAAAGTTATAGACCCATATTTCACATGAAGACAGGTACAAAAATTCTTTTTAAAAAGTTAATTATTAAATCTAACAATATAAAAAGGATAACATATCATGGCCATGCATGTTTTACACCAGGATGAAAGCTTGGTTTTACATTTAAAATCAGTCAATGTAATATGCCATAAAACTTTAAAAGAAAAAAAATATATATTATATAGCACTACTTCAAAAGATGTTGGTAGAAGAAGGACTGCTGTTACTAGAACTGATCAAACTAAGAGTGGCGTTTGGTATTGGTTTCAAAAGCATTTCACAAAATCCAATTTCCATTACTTAATTTTTTAAAAAAGCAGTTCTCATCAGACAAAGAATAGAAGGGAACTTTTTCAACCTGATAAAGTTCATCTATATAAAAAACCTACAGCAGCAACGTGCTTAGTGGAGAAAAATCAGAAATAAGGCAAGGATATCTACTCTCACCGCTTCTATTAAATATTGTGTTGAAGGTTCTTTCCAGAGTATTTAGGCAAGAAGCAGTAATAAAAGACAATCGGACTGGAAATGAAGAAATAAAGACTTTTATTCACAGACGATATGATTATCCTACGGAATCTTAAAAAAAGCTGTTAAAACTAAAAAGCGACTTCTGCAAAAGTTTGATAGATACAAGGAGAACAAAGTTAGAGGGTTAACACTGCCTAAAGACTTATTATATTCACACATTAATCAAAACATTATGTTGTCCGTAGAAAGAGAGACAAGTAGATCAATGGGAACAGCTTAGAGAGTTCAAAATTAGACCTCCCCAAACATGGACAACTGATTTTCAATAAAGGTACAGAGGCAATTCAGTGGAAAAAGAATAATTTCTTCAATAAATGGTGCTAGAACAATATAATACCTAAAATGAAAGAAAGCACTTTAATCCATATCTTATAATGCAAAATTAAGTAAAAATGGATCACAGAGCTAAATGTAAAAATAATAAAACTTCTAGTAGAAAACATAAAAAAAAAAATCTTTGTAACCTTGGTAGGCAAGCTTTTTTAGAAATAACCCCCAAAACACAATTAATAAAGGAAATGATAAATTGAACTTCATAAAAATTAAGACCTTCTGCTCTCCATAAGACAAGTAAGTTGGAGATTGAGAGAAAATATCTTCAAATTACATATCTAACAAAGTACATGTATCCAGATTATACAAAGAATTCTGTTAAACCTCAAATTGAAATCAAAACACCCAATTAAGAAAAGGGGCAAAATATCTGTATAGACATTTCACCAAATAGATACACAGAGGAAGATTAAGAAAATGAAAACGTGCTCAGCCTTGTTAGTCACTACGGATATGAAAGAAAATTGAGTAACAAAATTTACACTTTACTGTTGGTCTGTTAGATCAGTTAGTCCACATACCAAACAGAGAATTTTAACCACCTATGAAATAAGAAATCAACCAATTTTTTGCCCTATAATCTGATACTAGAGCTTCCTTTAAAATAAGAAACATACATAAATTTTACCGCTAAGGACTTAGACCACTTAGATAATAAAAATCAAACAAAGCAACAATAACAACCAAAACACACATGCATGCACTCATACACATATCCTAATCAAGGAGTAAATAATAAACTGGGAATATATTTAAAACAAATACAATAGCTAAAGAGTACATATTATGTATTCTTTTTTTATTGTATGTTTTTTCTTAATTTTTTTAAATACCAAAAAACACATAACAAACGCAAACATTTCTCTTTTGATTATTCCATTTTACATATATAATCAGTAATTCACAATATCATCACATAGTTGCATAATCATCATCATGATCATTTCTTGGAACATGTGCATCTATTCGGAAAAAGAAATAAAATGAAAACAGAAAAAAAATTATGCATACCATACCCCTTACCCCTCCCTTTCATTGATCACTAACATTTCAAACTAAATTTAACATTTGTTCCCATTATTTGTTTTTATTCCATATGTTCCACTCATCTGTTGACAAGGTAGATAAAAGGAGCATCAGACACAAGGTTTTCACAATCACACAGTCACATTGTGAAAGCTCTATCATTATACAATCATCATCAAGAAACATGGCTGCTGGAACACAGCTCTACATTTTCAGGCAGTTCCCTCCAGCCTCTCCATTACATCTTGAATAACAAGGTGATATCTACTTAATGCATAAGAATAACCTCCAGGATAACCTCTCGACTCTGTTTGAAATCTCTCAGCCATTGACACTTTGTCTCATTTCACTCTTCCCCCTTTTGGTCGAGAAGGTTTTCTCAATCCCTTGACGCTGGGTATCAGCTCATTCTAGGGTTTTTCTCAATCCCTTGATGCTGAGTCTCAGATCATTCTAGGATTTCTGTCCCACGTTGCCAGGAAGGTCCACACCCCTGGGAGTCATGTCCCACTAGACAGGGGGAGGGTGGTGAGTTTGCTTGTTGTATCAGCTGGAGAGAGAGGCCACATCTGAGCAACAAAAGAGACTCTCTTGGGGGTTACTCTTAGGCCTAAATTTTAAGTAGACTTGACCTATCCTTTGCGGGGTTAAGTTTCATATGAACAAACCCCAAAACTGGGGGCTCAGCCTATAGCTTTAGTTGTCCATACTGCTTGTGAGAATATCAAGAATTCAACTGGGTAAGTTGAATTTTCCCCCTTCTCACCATTCCCTGAAGGGGACTTTGCAAATACTTTTCCACTCACTGATCAAATCACTCTGGGATTCATCGGGGCATCACCTAGACAAACCAACAAAATCTCATGTCCTACCCAAGGTTCCATGTACTTAAGGTGTTCAATTAAGCTGTCTACATAAGCTATATTGGGAAATGCACTAGTCAAAATAAAAATTTTGTACCAAATAAACGTTTTTCGCTTTAGTCTCACACATAAGTTGAAATTTTTAAATATTAATTACCTTCTATTTTTAGCACCCTGCAGTAATGACATTCCTTTGTTCTTCCTCATGCAAAAACATTTTTAAAATTTGTGCATTTACTCGTTATCGTTACACACTCCAGGCATTCCTAGATTATACCATCTCAATCTTATGTATTCATATTATGTATTCTTATATAAGGAATACTTGTGAATCAATAAAATAATCTAATGACTCAATAGAAGAGTACATAGACTACATGTAATTGTACTGGCAATCAAACCATATAAAGACATTTACTGAGAGCTTTCTGCGGTTGGAATTTTTTCAACAATTTACATGTACTGTTTACTGACTCTCCAGGCTCCCTCCTCCTTGGAACTTTTACATCACACTCTCCAAGATTTGCCTGGCTGCTTCTCTTCAGTCTCCAATGCTGAATATTTCTATTTTCACCACTCTCCAAACTTCGGGATGTCTAGAGTTCAGTTCTCAGACTCCTTATCTTCTCTACCACACATCACTCCTTAAGAGACCTCATTGTTCTCATGAATTTACGTACACTCTAGATGCAGGCCACTCCAGCCTAGAACCTTCCCCTTTGCTCCAGATTCTGAAGCTTCCCTTGGACGATGGATGCATACCTTAACATATTCAGATCTGAACATCTATTCTTCTACCACAAACTTACTGCTGCAACAGCCTTCCCCAACTCAGAAACTCCATTCTCTAATTCCTCAGGCCAACATGCTGGAGTCCTCCCTGACTCCTCCCTCATCCATAAAATTGCGTTTAAGGCCATTCTTGCTCCATCTCCCACTGGCACGTCTCTGAGCTCATTTCCACCTACTCTTCCCTTTCACACACCAGGCTCACTGGCCACCTTGCCGCTACTCACAGACGCCAAGTGTGTGCTCAACTGTTCTCTCCGCCTATGATTCTTTCCCTAACATAACAGTGTAATAGAGAACACGGAATAAACGTTCGTAGATAATATTTTATCCAGACGTGGCTATCTAATATAGTACCCCCTGAATTTCCAATCATTATCTACACTTGACCTTGCTTTATTTTTTTTCAGAGCTTTATATAACGCAATATATTATAACATGAAATCATTTATTATTTATGATTTTGTTGTTCATCTCTCCCAATTAATATATAAGGGCTCTGAGAACAAGATCTTTTGTTTTCTGCTGTATCCCCGTTGCTTATAAGAGTACCTGTCCCATGGTAAATGTTCAATAAATATTTGTTAAATGAATGAATAAAAACAGTAACAAAAATGTGGCTTGTTACATTTAGATAAAGCAAAATCAGTGCTTAGAGAAATACACAGGTCTTAGACAATGCACTAATTTGGTGCTGAAAATTTCAGTTTGCAGTAACATACTCCTATAGCTCCAAAGAAAGCCGAGCTAAACAAGGGAAAAGTGAATTGAATAATTTCTTTTTCATGAAAATTTCTTTCCCTTCTGGAATCTCTTAATCACTTAATATATTTGTAACTAAACAAATGAGAGATTCATTTAGTAGAAAATATCTATTTCTGATATGATACCGTGCTTTCACTTATATTATGTAATTTAACCTTACAAAAAGCTCTTTATGGACACTAAATTCCAGAAATGCTCTAGCGGTGTTATAACTATTCTTATTAGAACCCAAATCATCTGACTCTAAACCTGCTTCTCTTTCAACTCAACCATAAATTGCTGTGGAGTAAGGGAAATCATAGATTTGAAGTCTGACTTCACCATTTACTAGTTGACTGATCTTGATTAGTCTATTTAACTTCTCAGTGATTCTGCTTGCTCTCCTGTAAAAATGAGGGTAGAAATACTTTCTTCATTTGTGTTTTACAATGCTTCCACTTTTGGTCATTACAAATAGCTCTTCTCAAACCAAGTCTCCCACACATAACAGTTATAAATTCTAGATGAATTATACAAAACAACTAAGTAAAAATCCTGAAGAATAACCAAAGGCAGGTAAACACTGGAGGAGATTTAACATTTGGAAGAAAGGAATGAAGGAATGATACTGGGTGAGTTTCCTAATTTTCAAGGCTTTAAAGCGGACAGGCTGTTGTCATCATTGCATGGGGTAGCTGAAACTCAGAAACCTTACGGTTGGAGAGTCAAAGGAGGAGAGTCAGGGTAACTTCAGTAGATGAACATCAAAAGAAAATTACAGATTGGAGAATGCCAGAGAGAGGGGCCTCCTAATTCTGTGTATAAACTCTGCCCAAGTCTCTGGCCGACCCCTGAAACATGCTAATGGAAGACTCAAAGCAGCCCAGCTAAAGCAGAAAAGAAATTGGGTGGGATGCTTATTTTACAGCAGCGGAGAGCAGCTCCATGTTTATCTCCAGGGACAACTGGAAAGTCAGGTACTGACTTTTGATCAAGATAAGTATAGTGGGCTAATGACTGCTTCATGACATAATGTTTCAAGTTTGAAAATTCTTACTAACCCTAACCCAGTTAGACAAACTGACTTAGCAATGTTATTAAGGGTGTATAAAATACACGCAAGAAATTTTTCAGAGCTAAAAGCATCCTAGCACAAATCTTGGTAGTCAATCAGGAGAAGAAGGTTGTCCTTGCATTAATAAGAAAGGTAGTTAAGGGGTGGGAGTGCAGAGGGCTACACCTGAAAGTCGTTTAGACTCCAATGCTTCCAATGCTTTCTCTCTCCTGCTGTATCATATCCTTCGACTTGATTACAAGTCTTATATGAGAAAGTGCTGTGGAGCCAGGTAGGTCCTTTCAATTTTCGGACCTGTTATCTTTGCAGAACTGAAATGACATGTCAACTGATGCTAATAGCAGGGGAGACAAAGTTTGCAGTTTTTGTTCTGCCAAATTAATTCTCCAATAAAACAAGCAAAAACCAAGCAACAAGCGATACCATTTGGAAGCTCATAATAGAATCTAGAACCCTCACAATGTTTTATTGGCCATGTCTAATATACATTCCAAAATTACTCAGATAAGATGAGACAGGAAAGTATGATCCACATCCAAGCAGAAAGGCAGTCAATGAATGACAGACTCTTCATTGATCCAGACATTGGAATTAGTAGGTGTCTTAGATTTGAAAGGCCACTTTCACAAATATCACAAACTGGTTTTGGCTAATAACAGAAACTTACTGGCTCACATTTTTGGAGACCAGAAGGCTTGCTTCTTTCTAGGGTCAGTAGCATTCTGGCTGGCCGGGCAGTGCTTGGGTCCTTTGGTTTCCCTGGTTTTGCCCTTATGAGGTTATATCTCCTCCTTTCTTTTCTGGGTTCCCATTGAGTTCTGGCTTTTGGCTCCTCCCTGCAGCTTTCTCTCATTGTTTGAATTTCTTCAGTAATCCGGTAATCCGGAGTAAGATCCAACCTCTTTGAATTGGGCTATATCTTAAATAAAATAATGTCTTCAAGAGATCCTGTTTGTAATGGGTTCACATCAGCATCAAGATTTAAAAAAACATGAAAATTGGGAGCACATAATCTAACAGCAGACAAGGATTGGATTTCAAAGAAGCTATTATAAGTATGTTCAAAACTATAAAGGGAAATATATTTGTAAATCATAAAATGTTAGGAAATATCACCTGAGAAATAGGAACTATAAATAAAGAACCATTCCAATAATGTGAAATATCATGAAGTGCTAATGACCACAAATTACATCTTCAGATCCAGCCTTTTTCTTAAAAATCCTAACTTGCACGCCAAGTTGCTCACATAAGAGCCTCAGCTGTATATCTAATAGGCACTTCAAACATAATCTGACTTTTAAGGTTCTTCTTCCCCAAACCTTTATACTCCTTGACTGATATTTTTCTTGATAAATGGCACCATCATTTACATGATTGCTCAAGACATAAGCATAGAAACTGGAAATAACAGAAAAAAATCAACTATATCCAATCTACCAGCAAGTCATGCCAAGTTCATCTAAAAATATCCATCTCATAACCAGCTATTTCTCACCTACTTCTAAAACCCTAGCTCCAGGCACTAACACTTCCCAGCAGAACCATGACAATAACTTTGGGCTTTGGTCTATTCCATGTGTTTTGGCTTGAATCCTTAAGGTCTGTTCTCCAGCAGCAAAGGTGGTCATATCAAACATGGAAATTTATCTTCCTCCCTGGCTTCCTTCTACACCTGAAGGAATATCCAAAGTCCTCACCATTACCTAGAAGGCATTACATGTTTTATCACTTCTGCTCATTTTCTTCATATCTGAAAATTCTTTCCTACCTTACCCTTCCTTGCTCTGATTTTGTGGCAATTCATTAAACATTCCAAGCACACTGTTAATTGAAGGTTGTGTTCACATGGGCCCCTCTACCACAGGTCTTTGTAAGGCTGGCTCCCTCTCGTCATTAGTCACTTCTCAGATGTTGTGTTGTTAAAGAGACAGTAATCCTATGCGTCTGTGTTGGGATGAAATTTGCAGAATCCTTTAACCAGGATGAGTGAAATGTTTTCATTTATTTGGGAAATCATATATTCTTTAGGAATAAACAAACATTCAGGCCCTAGCCCCCACCTCTCTTTTTCTGCTTTACTTTTCTTCACAGTATTCATAGCTTGTATATTACACATAATGCATTTACTTGTCCATTTTCTTGTTTCTATCGGCCTTAAAATAAAACTCCATCATCTCTTTCCATTGCTCCTTGTTTTCATTTGTTAAAGCTGCTGGCATGCAATATATCAGAAGTGGAACAGCTTTTAAAAAGTCATTTTTTAATTAAAAACTTTTATTTTTAATAAAAAACTTGTGTTAAGTTACAAGTTTACAATTACAAGGCTATAAAAATGTCCAGACTAAGGCATTCATATACAGATACCTCGGTTCGAGAAAATCCAATGGGTCTGGAACAACTCTGTGAGCTGGGAAGGCATGTGGCTGGTATTTGCTGGGGCCTCTGGCTTCTCCTTTCTAACATCTTTCCCAAGGGCATTTTCTTTCTTCATCTCCAAAGGTCTCTGGCTGTGCAGGCTCTATCAGCACTGAAGCTTTTTCCAAAATGGCTCCCCCTTAAAGGCTCCAGTAAGCAACCCTCCCTTGAATGGGTGGAGACACAGCTCCATGGAAACCACTTAATCAAAAGCTACCACCCACAACTGGGTAGGTCACATCTCCATGGAAACAATAAAAAAGATCACCCAGTAATACCAAATGAGAATTAAAGAACATGGCTTTTCTGGGGTCCACAACAGTTTCAGATCAGCACACTCCTATAACTCCCATACCATAACATGGTAAAATATTACACACTATATTTCAAATAAAATATATAAAAATAAAGAAAAGTAGTATTTCTTTTGTTTTTAGGTAATAAAATCTTATGTCAGTATTTTATTATATTGCCTTTAAACTTAAAACTATATGTAAAGAATAAGCTCAAGTACAAACTTACAGGTATTATTTATGGAATACAAAATGAATTTGGGACTAAGATTTTAATTTAGGGTACATTCCATTCTGATTAATTTGCTTCTGAGTCTAAGATTCTGCATTTTGGTGAAATTAGCAGAATCCTGAATCAGGATGGAGTGCAATATTTCATTTATTTAGAAAATAATATATTGAAGACATTAGTGTAGCAGGCAGCCCCTGTTTGTCCAAGCCACTTCCTGCTGCCGCAGACAGGTGTCTGTTTACTCAGGCCATTTCCTCTTTGAAAAGTCTCCCAGGCCCCAAGGGCAGTCAAAACTGCCCATAGGCAGGATAAGAGAAGTCCCTGTAAAACCCCTCCCCTGAGACCACTCATCGGCTTCTGTAAACTCAGCTTTGCAATCCTTCCTCATTGGCATGCAGTCAGTCACTTCCCTCGAGCATCACTAGTTACCATGTTAGGAAAACCCTGGCATAAGCAAGCCATTCTGCCTACAAAACCCTGTGTCAGCCCCTGCTCAGGGCTCAGACTTTCAGAGGGGTCTCGGCTGAGCCCTGGGCGCACATACTAAAAAAGCTTGCTTCCTGAAACCTCGGAGCCTCGATCCTGGTTCTTCTGGTGTTTCACGGAACGTTCTTGGAGGCTTGCAGCCTCAACCCTGGTTTCACGCTACATTAGGAATAAACATTCAGATCCAACAAGTGAAGAAAAACCATGATAAATTTTAACCATATTCAGGGAAAATACAAAATGGTTATCTCACAAAGAAATGTTCAATGTTCAGGTCAAACTAGTGACAGAAATAGAAGGGTTGTTTAAGTTAAATTATATATGCAAATACTCTGTACTCTCAGTGGGTGTCACCATAGTGTTGTAAGAACAGAATGCTTCAATAATTCTCTAGTTTAACTAGAGAAAACTCCGCAGATTGTGAGATCAATCAAGGATTTAAAATCATAAGAATATAGGTATCACCTGGTAGAAGTCATTAACCTCATTTGTTAATGAGGGATAACTCTATCACACAATGCTTTATAAAAATGAAATGAAAAATATATATGGGGTGATGATTAGATTTATGCTTTTAATAAAATTACTCCTTTTATTGTAATAAGAAAATGGCAATAGGTTAAGTAGGACCTTCCTCAATTTCTACCTTCTTTAAACAACTGAACCTTAGAGAAAAGCAGCTAGAATCATAATAATGTAAACCTAAGGGAAGGAAGCAACAGTAATGGCTAACATTGAATTCACCCATGTCAGCACAACGTGAATAAGGCAACACATAGCCAGCAAGATGGGACGAGATGCCAGGAAATGCAAAGAGCACATGTTAAATGACCCAAGGATTCTGTGAATAAGAGAGAGAGAAACTGAGAGCTGTGGCTCTGACAATTTTTCTGGTAAAGACTTTGAACTAGAGACAATTATTACTATAATCTATAGTTTTTATGTTAGCCCCATTAAGCAAATGGTGCCTAGTGAAAATGGACTACACATCTGCAGAACAAAAACACAAAATGTGCATAAGCTGAAAAGCACTGTGTTGGCTCAGTGCAAGCATGGCAGAGAAGTGGGTGGGGTTGCATTTGAGTTCTGATTTACCTGACAACCTTAAATTCCACATCTTTCATCCTTTGAGGTTATCAGCTTAACTGGAGTGTCCCTTCCTCTCAATGCTGTTATTTTTCTTTCCTCACCTACTCCAATACACTAAGTATCTGGCAGGGTCAACAGAATCCTCATGGACAACGGAGAGCAGAAGAGTAGGGGAGTGAAACACCATTGCAATTACTTTTTCCTTTCATGTTTCATTGAATTATGTGTGGAAATATGATGGCTGACTACACTTGGCAAATAATGCAGCAACTCATAAGCAAAGGATTTTTTAAAAATTAATTCACATAAGTAACAGAGATTGATAGGCTCAGTTCTTAGCAACACACTCTCACTGGAATTTGGGATAAGAAATTCAAAGAATTTTATGCCTATCAAAAATGAACCCGGGGATAGAATTCCATCAGCCTAATCAAGATTCTTGCCTTTGAAGTGCTCCTTTTGTCTCTTTATGCCTTTTCCTCTGGCATTCTTATTTCATGTGCAAGCTGATAAATACATAGGAATGTTGGGTGAGCTTGTTCAGTCTAATAAAATTCCATCAAAGGCCAAATGAAGTGTAAAGCTAGTTAAAGGTTTATATTTATTTCCCTACTACACAATCAAGTTACTCAAAAAAATCTTATAGGAAAATGTTGTGTTTAAAGACAATCCCTAGATTGCAAAGGAAATAGCTAGTCTCTAAATTTGTTCAAAGTTTTAAAATGTGTTTTCTTGGGATAACAATTGATAAAGTTTTGTTTCTTAATGTATGTAATGTTTAAAAAGTTATAAAAGCAAAGATATTTCAACCTATTTAGAAGATGCTATTGAAAAGATGACAATTATACAAATCACGATACTCCAGGACTGTTGGTCATAGGCTGCTATATGGGTATGCCAGGAGAACTTGGTTCAGTGACCAAACTTCTGCATAATACCATTTTACTTGAGAGAATGACTCACTCACTATATCAGTTTCAGTCAAAGAGCATGCCCAGCAATTTAAAGGCACTTGGTGCATTAAAAATGTATTTCTTCCACAACATGTGTGTTTACCCTTCTTAGCAATAGCAACTCATATGCCATTTCCTAGCCAGTTTTTCTTCCTTTTGCTGCTCCCTGTATTTCCAGCCTACTTAATTGGTCTCAGGTATATTTTGAAAGCCAAAATTCTCAGATATCTTCCCATAAAGGCAGTTGTCCAGGAGAAACAAACAAAAGAAAAAGTGAAAGGATAGTATTTTAGGTTCTATGAATATGTGCTGGCTCATATCATGAAAAATTCAAATTTTCATATTTTAATGAAAGTATGAAATATCTTTTTGGAAGATATTCAATGGGCCATTCTAGGAACACAATGAACTGAACCACTTTGTGATGGCCACAAAAATCCTTAGCATATGTTCTAGTTTGCTAGCTGCCGGAATGTAATATACCAGAAACAGAATGGCTTTTAAAAAGGGTAATTTAATAAGTTGCTAGTTTACAGTTCTAAGGCCAAGAAAATGTCCTAATTAAAGGAGGCCTATAGAAATGTCCAATCTAAGGCATCCAGGAAAAGATACCTTGATTCAAGAAGGCTGATAAAGTTCAGGGTTTCTCTTTCAAGTGAGAAGGCACATGGTGAACACGCTGAGGAAGGGCACATGGCGAACATGGCATCATCTGCTAGCTTCTTCTCCTGGCTTCCTGTTTCATGAAGCTTCCCAAGAGGCATTTTCCTTCTTCATCTCCAAAGGTCACTGGCTGGTGGACTTTCTTCTTCACAGAATTCTTAAAATTGAAATCTAATGGAGTAAAGACTTAAAGTGCAGAGTGCAAGTTATGAGTACAAATGAAATTAAGTATTTATTTCCAAAAATTTAGATTTTGTATTTAAATCTCCATTAGACTTCTCGGAGCAACTGAAATTAAAGTTCCAGCACAAACTAATTTTAACATGAACATACTTCTTCATAAGTCTGCACTGAGAAAACTGATGGCAAATATAACTGAATTTAAATGACAATAAATAAAATGAAAAATTAGTTAGAACGTGGGCTACTTAAATTTCACTTGGTCCAAAACATATTTTATCATGAATGGTCCTTCTATTATTACTTTTAGGCCACAGCTATATAAGGTTTACTTTTTGAGCTCAATGTCATCAGTATGCATTACTTTTATAAAAGGCAGAGAAAACAAATTGTGAAATTAAAATAATGATTATTCCTCTCTTTCTAATACTTAAAACGAGTTTCTAATAAGTGCCATTCTATAGTCAAGGAGAATTGCTAGGATGGAAACTGTCTTACAATGTAATGATAACTAACCTTCTAAAAGTGTCCATTAGAAAAGTTCGGTCAGTTTTTCAGCATGTAAATAAGAAAGTTTGTAGGTGATAAGCATTTTTCACTATGACTTACACATGCTGAGATTCAAATGTGCATTCTTGGACCTTAAAATGTGTGACGAACCCATAGCAAGAGATGCACAAAAGCAGGAGAGGAAAAGAGCTGAAATGGCTGTATAGTCATCTGCATCAACACTGGCAAATTTTCTATAAGTTCTCACTTTCAGCCTCTTGGTTGCCAATTATACAATTAAAATTGTGTCATATAAGTAAAAGAATAGACTGAAGAGGAGTAAATACAGAGATGAAAAGTGAATATTTCGTGTCCTTATCAAAGTACTAAGATGATATTTCATGCTTGTCAGTCTTCAGTAATTACACAATTTTTTTAATCCAGTTATAACTTGAGAAATCTAACATTTTATACTTTCCACTATTATTTGTTTATATCTCAGTTCATTCCAAGCTGGATATGAACAGTTCAGTTCAGAGAAAAAGATATAACGAAATAAAAGAAATTAAATAAATGACAGAACTAGAGAAAAAGGAAAATAAGCTTAAGGTAACGAAATATTCCCAAACATAAGAGAACATTTAAAAAATCATTTCCATAAGAGCCAAAAGTTAGGGTGAAGATGCAGCCTTGAGCTCTCTAGCAAACAATGTAAAAAAGGGAAATATAATCCACCATGACATTCATGCATGAGATGAAAAACAAGATGCTCAAGAGATTTCGCTGGTTCTGAGGCCTGAGTGAAATTTCTCCCACGTATATAGTATTTGTGGTAATCACAAATGTCTTAAAATAATCACACTTAACACTAAAAAAAGCAAATTTCATATAGCTATTTCTTAACATGTTCTTTAGTACCATCCAGTACTATTTCACCAAATCAGCTATAGGAATTTTATAGATATCAACGTAATACAGTCCAGGCAATGGCTTCAACTAAGGGAAAAAACTAGAATTTCTAAAAGAGTGCTTATATTTCAAACCCTTAGGCAATATGTCAGAAATTATTTTTTGTAAACAATTTTTTTACTAATAATTAGCAGAAAGTTCAATGTTACATGCTAGATAATGCATGTTGTCTATTAATAGAAGAGCTGTAAGTTTTACACTCATTCAGTCTAAAGACTAATTTGTGTTCTTATTCTCTTATGATAATTAGGAAATTTACCTAACTGATATGTCCTACCTTGCCACAATAAATTACATGCACAAGGCCAAAATTTCCTTCAGAAAACAATTCTGTCTTTTCCTATATACAGACAGACAACAACTGTGATAAATATGCTAATTCGTGATCACAATAATCACAACTTTGAAAATTTTCAAAGCATCCTTAATAGTTATATATTTCCAATCACGCAGAAAAATAGAGAAAAATTCCGAGAAAAACTAATTGGAAAGCATCCTACTCCGTGACTAACAGATTGTCTACCAAATAACGTACTTAGATATAAACTATTCAGTGTCAATTCATTCTAAAATATGAGATCATAGGACAAGTTGTGTGTGTTCTAAATCCACTCATTGGAGTCCTTTAAGGGAAATATTTTTGGAAAAAGCTCAGTCTAGAGAAGCTAAGAGAGAAAGAAAATGCCCACAAAGATATTTTGGAGACAAGGACCAGCAGACGTCACCATGTGCCTTCCATGTGACAGAGGAACCTCGGATGCAGGCAGCCTTTCCTCCAAGAAGGTATCCTCTTGTTGATGCTTCAATTTGAACATTTCCATGGCCACAGAATTGTAATTGTAACTTAACAAATTTGTAAAAGCCACTCCATTCCGGTATGTTGCATTCCAGCAGTTTTAGCAAACCAAAACATCTCACTCACCTGCATCTCTGAAGTCCTTAAGCCAAACTTGTGACTAACTACAGTTATTGAGAGAGCAATGCCAAAGATCGAGCAAGAAAGACAGAGGCATAATAATTTCCAACTGGTCTTGACTAATTTAAAGTGGTAACCATAACATGCTCATTGGTGCTTACTACATGCACAGAAATAGAAGCAAAACAGCCTCAAATCTTTAGCATCACTGAGCACTACCTGAATGCACCAATATATTTGTAACAGATATTTTTCTTTAGGTTTATGCATATCTCAAGGGGAAAAAATAAGTCACTTTCCTCTATTTTTAAATTCATTTATACACATACATTATATATATATATATATATATTGGAGATATATATAATGTATATTTTGCAGAGGATATAATAGAATTCAAGCATGTTTCTTATCCCTATGGAATCAACAATTTATTCAAGTAACTGCATAAATGTTCACCTAAATAATATGTAATAAAGTTAGAAAGCTTTTTGTACAGTATTTAATAGATTCAAGCATATTGCAGTGAGGTTCGAGAGGAGAAGAGCCTTTGACTTCCTCAGTGTTGTAGCTACAGAATCTGGAACATGCCTGCCCACAGAAGCTACTTATAAATCTTTGAACAAGTGATTAAATTAATGAAAAATTTCACATGCATTATTGCACTTAAGCAACTTCCCTATGGCCACAGCAGAAATCATTTTGTGGATAAGAAAACCAAGACTTAGGGATGTAAAGCTATCTGACAAAATCTCACAATCAGTAAGAATCAGAACAGAATATAGAACTCAGAGTCTCTGACTTTCAATCTAGTACAATTTCCATGCACCAAGAGTTGTGTGATTTGTAAATGCCAAAGGAGATTACTGTGGAGAAAACATGGTCCATGGTTTCAGGCTTAATCCAGAAATGATTTTAAGGTATTGTTAAGAATAGGTTATTTTCTGTCCAACAAGGTAGGCCTTTTAATAGAGATGTAGATACAGAAAACTAAGGGCTTCAACTTTCCCAATTCCAGGTGAGATACCACACTACCATGCACGCAGATATCTGTGTGTGTATGTGTGTACGCGCACACACAAGAAGAAGATGTGGCTAAACATGTACTCCTGGGACCCCTCAGATGGCAAATAAGCATCCACTTTGCTGGGTCAGGGAAGGGGCAGTGGTTCCATTACCAGAGTCCCTCAGATGTGACAACCTGCCCCCTAGAGACTGTCAGAGAACTCACTCCTTTATCAGGCTAAAATAAGGCATTATATGCAGGGTTGCATGCACAAATTAGCCATGCATCATCTGAAAATAAATCCCTAAACCCAATCACACTCATAATTTAAATATATTCAAAAAACTCAACTCTAGTAAGTGGCATCATCAATCTTGCTTGTAACTTTGGTCCTGCCGGCTTCAACCATTTCGGTCAGCAAAGGGTTACAGCTTCTTTACAAGTAACTTCAGCTTAGAACTCCCTAGTCCCTGCGTAGATAAAGCCAGAGTAGATAAGAAAGCTTCTGAGAAATGGGGCACAAACTGAGGCCAGAATGACAGGCAGATTTGGATAGAGGGAAGGGGGCAGAACAGGTGCAAAGTTATGACGTCACTGGAAAGCAGAGTTCTCTGGAGAGTCAGCCAGACTGCAGGTAAGAGCTCAGGATGGATATAATGGGAAGGAGGTTTCTTCACCTTTTCTGATTGAACAATTTTTAACTAATGAGGCAATTACAATCATATAAAAGTTATAATTGTTATATGCTCCACACAGTCCTAATGAGCTCAAGCAGTGAGTGATATGTATGCCTCACGGAATTAATCATTGAGTATTTATGATGCTTCCTTGTATCTGAAAATTTAACCATCCCTGTAATTTAAATTAGTACAGCATATTTGAAGGGGTTACAGCTTTAACTTTTAAAATTAGGCCTCCTGTGAAATAATACAATTTTCATATATTTCAAAATGAGTTGTACATTTTGCTATAAGAGTTAAAGAAAGAAATATGGCTCAAGGTGAAAAAGTAAAAGTATGATGAGAAGATATTCGTATTATAGTCCAACAGAAAGTGGACATCACACAAAAAAGGGAAATCATTTCTCCAGCAAATTGAAAAACTTTGCATCCTAATTTTCTTTTGTTGTTTTATTTTGTACTTGAGGTGAGAAGATCCCTGAGAATAATTCAGGTCCTGAGTTTACACAGAAGGAAATCACACAGTACAAACTAGTAGGGGCTGGCTGGCAGAGTGGCAGAGGAGAAAAAGATTATATTCGTCCCTAATATTCCTCTCATGAGTTTTAGGCTCTACACGTGGTTTCTCACCCACTTGTACTGCCGGGTGTGTAAACCCACAGAGAGGAAGGACCAGGAGATGGTAAGCAAGAAACCACAGCCTCTTCTTTATAGGATTCCATTTAAATAGCTTTAATAAAATTACTTAGCACACAGCTCTGTACATAGTAAGCTCTTATTAAATCTAAACAAAAGTTAGCAAAAATTAATAATTATCACTTGTTCCAAGACCTATTTTGTGATTTCTTTTAGCATTAATTTCTTTTAGCTATGTTCTCATGGCAAAATACATAACACATGAACAAATGAAGAAAGAAAAAAGTAGGAAGTTGATCTTAATTATTAAATAATAAATTAGTATAATATTGAGTCATTGCAAAGTCACTAGATGTCCCTAAAGTGCAGAAAAAAAACTTTGAAAAATGCAGCTTTCCTAATTAAAGTGAGGTGATGACATAAAAGTCAACTTTAAAAATCAATTTACCTAGAATTAACACACACACACATAAGATTCTGTGAAGTATACTTTTAATGAGAAAACTTTGAATATTCATTCTGTCTTACAGGCTAATAAGACAAATGTCCTTTTTGTAAGATATTACTAATTTGTCTTCTCATTTGGAGTTAATTGGTCTCCACCTAGAGAAATCACTGAGTGATTTTTCTCTCAAAAGAAAATTTATATTTATATAAAACAATTAGATGGTTTATAACCTTTGAAAAAGACTAAGTAAAATGTAGTAATACCAAGAAGAAAGTTTTGCTCCGTCTATTTCAGTACTTTCCAGAAAGAGGAGGATTCTAATAGTGGCTAGTTATAGCAAAGATACACTAGTATAAATAAATCCACACTAGATAGTAAATAAAACTCTTTTTTTTTTTAACATGGGTAGGCACCGGGAATCGAACCCGGGTCCTCTGGCATTGCAGGTGAGCATTCCTGGCTGCTGAGCCACCGTGGCCCACCCATAAATAAAACTCTTGAGGTTGAGCATCAAGCCTCATTCACCTCTGAACCTTCAAGAGTGACTAATTCTAATATTTTATATATCAGAAGTGCTAAATAACTGTTTTTTGATCAAAGACATAGGGCGCTGATAAAGATCAACATCCTTTAGTAGTGAGAGCACTGAATTTAAGTTAAATACCATTTTTCCAAAGGTTAGCTGTCAAAAATGCTATTATTAGACACATGCTTGTACTTTTTTTAAGTTAGGAATTTATTCAATTATAGTTTCTGCTCCAATAAGAATTTTATTAGAACCACATGCCTTGAATTTGAGGGAAAGGTAACTTTTATATAAGAGTTTATAAAACACTCTTGCCTAAAATAGAAGATTTATTAGTACAACTAGCATTTCAAAAAGGTCAATTATATGAAATTGCGATCTAATGTATTCTAGCTGTCCATTTAAGGTCTATCTAATAATTGTTAAATCATAATTCAGAGCTGCAGTAACTGAAAATTATATAGGACTTGGAAAAAAACTAGTTTGAAGTTTAAGTATTATTAAAATATTATAGCTGGCATAGTTGTTGCATTAGCGTTGCCTAGGGAAACAGAACCGATAGGATATAGGAGCTCTATATGTGTAAACACTACGCGATTTTTTAAATAGTAATTGGTTCATGCAACCATAGAGCAGACAAGTCCAAATTCCACTGCTCAGGCTGCATGCTGGGAACTCCTATGGGGGTTTTCAGTGAGTTTCCCCCAAGCTGGCTGGCTGATGAAGAGGTATAAATTCTCCCGTCTGACTGCTGAGACCATCACTTCTTTCAAAATCTTCAGCTGATCGAATGAGAAGTCTCTCGTTGCTGAAGGGAGTATCCTCAGTGGATTACAGATGTAATCAGCCTTGGATGATCACACCAATGATGATCTGAGTCCATGAAATATACCTCACAACAATCAGGCCGGGCTTGCTTAACAAACAATGGACACCATCATCTCTCCAAGTTGACACATGGACTTACCATCAACGTCCTCCTTTCATTATAGGGGGTTATGGAGCACAAGAGAGTGAGTCTTTCTAAGTAGATACCAAAGTTTCATTTCCAGTAAAGTCCAAAAATATGAGTTCAGGCATCCTAAATCTACCCTACTGCTCAGGGACAAGTTATGTTAAATAAATGAATTTAATGACTTACAAGTCAGTCTAAATCTTACTATTTTGTAAGGTATCAGCCAGCATTCTCTGGAGAAACCAAATCAACAGGATATGTGCATGTGTATTCATATATGTGTGTGTGTGTATATATACATATATATATATACACACATGTATATCTGGGGGAGGGTGGGTATGGGTGTATGTGTTTTAGAGCAGGACCTCCGTTCTTCAAGTTTGTTAATCAAGAGCTTGTTGGTATGTTGCTTTATGTATCTCCATGATCTGTGTGCCCCCCCCCTCTTTTTAGGGTCCAGCCCTTTTCAAGTATTTTGTGCTGTCCAATCCAAAAAACCTCTGTTTTGTTTTGGTTTTGTTTTTTTTCTCCCATCAGCCCTGTACCCTCTGTGCAGCAAAACCTCGTAGTACCTTTAGCTCTTATTCAAGGTTTATCTGAATAAACAATTTCAGTAGTCAGAATTTGTTCTCTAATTCTATAATTGGAGGATGGTTGAGCTCAGGCCTCTTGCTGTTAGTAAAGTCCTTTCCCCTCTGAAATACAGCCTGTGGGGGATTGGTGCCAATCTCTGCTGGGGTCTCACCAGTGACCGGACACACAGCATACACCAGTCTGGACAGGCTGGACCAGCTGAGACCCCACACAGAACTGTGAGTCCCCCAAGCCACAGTTGTTTTGTTCTGTTCCTGGTTATTTACTAGCTGCTCTGGAGGACAAATTAAATTCCACACCTCACTAAGCTGCCATCTTGGAACCCTTCTGGTGTATGCTGTAAAGTTCAAACAAATAGCATACAATGGGTTGGTGTAAACAATGGGAATTCATTACCTCATGGTTTTGGGGCTAGAGAAATTCCAAATCTAGGTATTATTCAGTTGATGAGTTGATGCTTTTTACCAAAGACTGGCATTCTAGGGCTGGCAGCCGGCAATCCTTGGTTCTTAACTTTCCTGTCCCATGGCAATGCACATGGTAACCTCTCCTGGACTCTTGATTCTCTTTCAGGTTCCAATGAATCTGAGCTTCTTGCTTCTGGTGGTTTTGAATTCTACTGTTTGAATTTCATTCCACTTCAAAAGCACCCAGTGATAAGATGAAGACCCATCCTGAGCCATACCTTAACTGAAGTAACCTTATCAAAAGTTCCTACTTAAAATAGGTTCACAAGCACAGGAATGGATGAAATTTAAAACATGTCTTTCTGGGGGCACATATAGCTCCAAACCATGACTATAAATATATATAGTAACTGAAATTGTCATTTTTAAAGAAATTTATTTTAAGGAATTGGCTCCCACAACTGTGGGGATGGCAAGTGTTAAATCTATAGGTCAGGCCAGCAAGCTGGAAATTCCAGTAAGAATGATAGTGCAGTCTTGAGTACTAAATCCAATGGCGAGACCATGGCTCTAAATTCTGTGTTAAAGTCATGACACAGAATCTCCTCTTCCTCTGGGAACCTCAGTTTTTGCACTCCAGAACTTCAACCGTCTGGATGAAATCCACCCACATTTTCAAAGGAAATCTCTTTTACTTAAAATCCGCTAATTGCAGATTCTAATCACATCACAAAACACCTGCACAGCAACATCTAGGCTAGTGCTTGAACAGACAACTGCACACTATAGCCAAGCTAAGTTGACACATAAAATTACACATTACATCAAGTAAAGCAGTATGAAAAATGGACTAACGTGAAATTTAACGTTTAAAGGGAAAATGGCACCAGATCTCCAATATCGACTCTATCACCACTATTTTCTTCCAACCTGCTATTTCCTACCTGAACCATGCTGACAGCCTTCTCACTGGACTAACTATACCCATTACCGGCCCATTTTTCTTTCTATAACTTGTTTCAGTTCTGGAGCTAGAGACATCGTCTCAAAATAAAATTATTATAATCTTATTTCCTGACTTAAAAGCCTCTACTAGACTCTTGTTGCCCTTGGGTAAGAGCAAAATTCCTCAGCTTGTCCTGCAAACTCTTTGTGAGGCTGGGTCCCCATTGCATCTCTCCATGTCAGCCGCCTGAGCTGTCCTTAGCCCCTACAACCCACAAGCATTTGGGCGAACATTTCCTCAACCTGGAATATGCTAACCTCGTGTGCCTCCTTTCTTCCTACTCAGTTTTCAATTTTAACTCCAGAGTCTCTTCCCCCTTTCCCAAATGAGGTAAAATTCTCCTTTTTAAGGCTTTCACACTCCCGGGTATCTCTCTTTTGTATCACTTGTGCTGATTTCATACACACATGCACATACAATGTTATGTGATTATTAGTGTAAATCTATTCTAGTAGATTTTCACGGACTGCAAACTCCGTGAAAACAGGACTTGTATCTATTTTTGTTCACCATTTTGTCTCTAGCTCCAGCCTCATTCGGCACATATCAAGGCACAATAAATATGCTATATCAATAATGTGAAAAAGTTAAAACTAATTCCATTTTAAAAATCTGTGTCAAGTTAATGTATTTAGTAAAGGTCTGTGCTGCAGTTTCTTAAAATTCCATTTTTAGTATAACTTAAATTTCCTGAATGTAAACAGAATTAAATCATATACAAGTACCAGGTTTCTCTTACAGAGCTCATAATGTACAGACAATATGCTTTCTATAATTAGGCCTTCAGGTAAATGTTTTCTCTTCTTTTTCTCTGAAATGCTAAACACATCACTGAACAACAAGCCAAACTCTAAGAAGTATCTCATAAAAACATTAATATTTATACCAATTTAGGGTTTCTCTAGATTTCTGTGCACTTTCCTAGAGTACATTGTGGAGTGGGAGACAGGCAAAGATCAATTAGATGGGAAAAACAAAAAACACAATAATGAAGATAATTTTAAAACAATGTAAATAAAGTGGACTAATAGCTATATAGCAAAGTTTTATTCTATTCATATTCTTATAGAATATTTGCAAAGATAAACTTGATCATATTAAAGTTGAATAATACATCAATAAATTTCAAAAAACCAAAACTAATACAGGACATATTTTCTGAGGTAGATTTATAGGTATTAGAGAGATTTAAAAATATATATATTTGTAAGTAAAAAAATAACTTACACAGCAATATGTATAGGTTAATTGCTTTTGCTTTATTTTTTTGCATGGGCAGGCACCGGAACTCGAACCCGGGTCTCTGGCATGCAGGTAAGAACTCGGCCTGCTGAGTCACTGTGGCCTGCCCGGTTATTTGCTTTTTAAAGAAAAGTTTACCTTTTTACTTTTCTTCCTTTCCTCCCTCCCTTCCTTCCTTTCTCTCTTCCTTCCTTCCTTTCAACTCTGTCATCTACCCATCTATCACAGATAATATACACACATTTTTGTATATGTATGTTGATATTTATAAAATGTCTGAAGTATGTGTAAGTAAGTAAAGCAGTTAAAATATGATTACTTTACCAGAGTGAAGTTGAAGAAGGTAGAATTAGTTTTTTTTCCGATTTTTTTAACTTTTTTTATTATATAACATAACATATATACAAAGCAAAGAAATAAAAAAGAGCAACAGTTTGTCTACAAGACAGATCCCAGAGTTTGTCATGGGCTACCATACGATCCTCTCATACTTTGCCTCCTAGCTGCTCCAGAATATAGGAGGCTAGAAGGCTTAAATACTTTTCTATCATCATACTTGACATTTTTTTTCCTCTTTTTTGTGAACAATAACATATATACAAAAAGCTATAAATATCAAAGCAGAGCACCACAATTAGTTGTAGAACATATTTCAGACTTTGACATGAGTTATAATTTCACAATTTTAGATTTTTACTTCTAGCTGCTCTAAAATACTGGAAACTAAAAGAGATATCAATTTAATGATTCAGCATTCATATTCATTTGTTAAGTCCTATCTTCTATGTACAATTCCACCATCACCTTTGATCTTTTCACACCTCTCACTGGGGTTGTTTGGGCTATGGCAATTCTAAATTTTTGATATTGGAAGGGTCTGTCACTAATATGGGGTAGTGAGACGGAACTAGCTGATATTCTGGAGAGGCTGGGCTAGGTTTCAGGACTTATCTGGACCAAGGACCCATCTGGAGGTTGTAGGTTTCTGAAGAGTTACTCTAGTGCCTGGAACCCTGGTGGAATCTTATATATTGCCCTAGGTGTTCTTTACGGTTGGCTGGAATGGTCCTGGTTGGGGGCTGGCAGGTTATGACAGGTAGCAATGTCTACCTGAAGCTTGCATAAGAACAACCTCCAGAGTAGCCTCTCGACTCTGTTTGAACTCTCTCTGCCACTGATACTTTATTCATTACACTTCTTTTTCCCCTTTTGGTCAGGATAGAATTGTTGCTCCCACAATGCCAGGTCTGGATTCGTCCCTGGGAGTCATCTCCCACATCGCCAGGGAGACTTTCACCCCTGGATGTCATGTCCCATGTAGCGGGGAGGGCAATGATTTCACTTGCAGAGTTGGGCTTAGAGAGACTGAGGCCACATCTAGAAATAGTTTTCAACTTTAATTTTATGCTTCTAGTTTTTGCAACAATTATGTCTTTTATTTAAAATTAAATAATTTTTTAAATAATGAAAGATAAAACTCCTAAGGCCAACTACATGGGAATGCACAATATGTGCAAGTCAAGACAATTATTATCAGAAACGAGTAATTTGAAATTCTCCCAAATCCAGCATCATCTTCTCCTTTGAAAGCTTAAGCCTACATTCCTCTGTGCCATTCTGAATGGCAACAGGAAACCTCTGGACAAGAACTTCTTATAAAAAACCTTCATCTCAATTGATAGAGTCTCAGAATTTGAAGTGACCAAGAGATCAAGGTCTAAATCCCTCATTTTTGAGCCAAAGCATTTAAGCTTGAAGACTATTACCAATTTATTTTAAACTTCCTTCTACCTAGTCTAAAACATCCTATTTCCTATAATTTTTTCATATTTTATATCTTTAAAATTTTTAACATTTTCCTTTCTCTAATTCTTTCATTATTGAATATTAACAGGTAATATATTTCCAGGGAATGAAGAAGTTATAAAGCAACATACAATGAAAAACTCGCGTCCCTGTTCCTGTCAATGAGTTCCCCTCATCCACCCTACAGAAGCACATTTATTATTTGTATATATTCTTTTAGAGAGGCTTTATGCCAAATAATTAAGCATGAGTGCGTAGACTTATAGTCCTCCTTTTTACAGTGAAGTTACATACAATTCTGTATACACAATTTTGCAGCTTTTTAAAAATGATAAATTTTGGAAACCATTCCATTTAAAAACGCAGAAAGCTTCTTCATTTTCTTATGCAGAGTATTCCTCCATATGGATGCACCATAATTCATTTAACCAGTGCCATACTGACGGGCATTTTATTTCTAATCATTTGCTTCTACATATGTTACAATGAATAACTTAGTGCATATGTCATTCTTCAGTTGTATAATTTGACGTAAGTTAAATTCCCTAAGGTGGGATTATTGAATCAAATTACAATTTAAAAAGTTATTGAAAATTTATACTCTAAGGGAATATTCTAACATATGGCTTCCCCACACTTTTGCCAATAGAGTATATTATCCACCTTGATAATTATATATTGCATATATAATTACATCTGAGGAGTCTTTCTCTATATACTTTGCTCTGTGATCTACTGAATTTTTGCTCTACTTTAAGGAGCTCTTTGATGATTAGTGCTTGTTATATAAATGAGCCAGAGATGGCCCCTGTAATCTGTTAGAAAAACCCACTAGCACCAAACGCAAATTCTTAGACAGTCAACTGATTTTAAAGCAGCCCAAAGAAGAAATTTTTAGCCATTTAGAGTTAACTTCCATGAAACCAGCCCAACATCTGTTCTGTTGGTACGACCTGCCCCCATAAAGCTCTGACTGGGCGCTCTCTGGTGCAGGGGTCCCTGCTGGGCTGACTCTGTGATGGCACCTTGACACATAAGTGTCCCTCCCCCTTCCCGTACTCCTTCCCACAGGGAAGTCCCACCTTGCCCAGCGTCCCCTCTGGTGGCTCCTTCTTGCCTTCAGGAAGGTTTCCTACTGCAATGACTTTCCCTCTCTTGCAAGTATTGGAAAGCATCAGCGCCAATAGTTTGTGTTACCGTCATCTGGGGTCAAATCCCTTTCTTGGTCAACTCTGAAATCCTGGAATTCAGACTCACTACAATGCTTTTACTTTCTCTGTGATGAGTAGAAAATATTTCCCCAGTGGTCATTTCCCATTTGCTTTTTTGGCATTGCAAATGGGATTTCTTGCTATGTAAAAATGTCTAATGTAATGTGGTCAAAATCATCAATCTTGTCTTTCAGAATTCTCAATTTTGAATGAGTTAGGAAAGGCTTCACACTCCCACGTTATAAAATAAATATTTTATGTTTTCTTCCAGTATTTCATAGTTCACTTTTTTTACATATACATCTTTAGGTTTTAGAATAAAAAATATTTCGGATCTAATCCCATATGCCAGGCATTGTGCTAGGTGATGCAGTATGGACGAGATAAGCCTGGTAACTGCCATCATGGATTACAAAACATAAAGAAAATCAGCTGTACCCTTGATTAAACAAACTTCCTGAAGAAGTTCAGGATCTTATGGTAACATACAGCAGGGGGATCTAATCAATTCTAGAGAAAGGTTAAAAATAAAGTCTTCATGAGAAACTGACATTGGGCGGGCCACGGTGGCTCAGCAGGCAAGAATGTTCGCCTGCCATGCCAGAGGACCTGGGTTCGATTCCCGGTGCCTGCCCATATTAAAAAAAAAAAGACACTGACATTTAAGCAGAGGCAGGAAAGAAAGAGGGAAACCAAGGAAGAGAAGAGTGTTCCAGGAGGAGGTACCAGTGCCGAAGGTTCTAGTCAATTAGAAGAAAATCTTAAAAGTCAGGTACAAATTTAGAACTTCTTATTGAGAATAACTGAAAATCATTAGGAATGGAAAGACTTAGGCTTGGATTTAATTGTTTGTTCAACACAATAGGGGCAGAGACAAAAAGTATAAACCCGGTTTGCTCAACAAGAGAGTACTTTCTCTCTGGGAACCAGTTTTTGTATTACTTGTGACAAATCATTTTGACTTCACAATTTCCGCTTAAACTACTTTTTAGTTTGCTGTTAACAGTTCTTATCCGTTTCACTTCCCACCCCCAACTTCCTACTCAGTAAAGGGTATAAATTTGCTATAGGTATAAACTTGCAAGATTAGATTTGTTACAAGCTGAGAAAATAACATTTCCAGTGACAATTACCTATATTCTTTTTCTATACCCCTCATTTAAACCTATTCATGTTACATATTTGGTGAATGGGAATCCGCTTTTAGCCTCCACCTGAAAGAGAAAGGAGTTAGACATCCAGTGTCACAATGTACATTCTACACTGATGAACACCAATTCTGCCAGATATAAAAGGGTTATAGCAATGTTAAGTAGCAGCCAGAAGTACACCTAGCCTATTGCAGAGAACAAACCCTTCTATATAAATTAGTTCGTAAAAATTTAATATAGAATAATATAAGCAAGCAAGCAAGCACATAATCAAATATTAATCCCTTTGGCAGCATGGCCCCTGGAGCAACAATGGGCTTCCAATGTTGGGCAAACTTTCTGGGACCTACAGAAGAGAACTGAGCTGAACCAGACCTAGTTTTAGCAAACCACAATGCATCAGTTATCCCAAGGTTCTCAGAGATTATGATGTGGATACCAACATTAAACACTGTATAATTATAACATTATATTATTAAACGGTGTAAAACTGGTCATTTTAAACATTTTATTTTGTTGCCTTTATAAAATTATATAAGACTCATATTTAGATATTGAGGGGGGTATTGAGAATGAGCAAAATTATCAGATAAGCACTTATTCTTGTTTGGATTCGCTTTACGTGGTGTTAATATGCTACATCAATCCTGACTGAGGGTCTAATGCTGATACTGAGTGATAAAGGTGGTAAACAGAATGGCACACATAAGACATTTGGGTGAAAGGTTATTTTTGTTCATTCTAGTCTTTATGCAAATAACAAAGATACTGGAATTACTATATCCAATAATTTCATTAGGAAAAATTCTTTACATGGTTACCCAGTCACTAAGTTCTGCACATAGCAAAAAGGTCTTATCTAAAATGATACCATGTACTATTATAACAAGTTTTAATATAGAATCATCTATACTTTCAAACGACATTAGGTCCTTGGGAATATAAGGCATGGTGAAAAGCAGTATGTTCTAGCAATTAAATTTAATGCATGTTATCACGTCACATGACACTCAGCTCATCTAAAGGAAAAGCTATTTACACAAATCTTTGCTGCAAAATCTCGGTAGTTTCAAAAATAAAATGGTTTTTTCTATTGAGGTGAGAATATACCCAGATGACTTGTAAAAATAAGTCAATTATTTCCAGGAACAAAATGAACAGTAAAATTTCTTGAATATTGCAAGAGATATTAGAAGTAGGCACAAATAATGGTTCAGGACAAAATCTAATGTTCCTTCCAACTCTAACAGTTAGCAATTTTAGTGGAACGTTTATCAAGACAAATGCGGTTTCCAGTTTCAGTGGTGTTTCAAAACAGGCAGTAATCCTGCAAACCCAAAATCACCAAGGTGAATAATGTGGGGAATTTGTCTTAGGATAGTGAAATTGCCTCTACTGATTGCTACATTTTTACACGGCTCTCCCTTTAAAAACCTGTCATACCAAAATAATTGATAGCATTTGAGGTCAAGCATCAGGTGCCCCAATTGAGTGAAATTCTGAGAACAGATATTTTGTTCACTCTAAACTTCCTGCTGCCAATTTTCATTCAAGCAGTAGGCCAGATTATCTCTTTGTCCAGTTTGGAAGACAGCTTTTTGTGTTACTGTCCCTGCTCTTACGTCCTTAGAAGAGGAGGCCATATGATCTGAGGAGAAGTGAAAGAGCTTACCCACTTCTAATAAAAAATAACGATTAGCTCAGACCTATGTTTTTGTACACTTTCACAGAGAAGGAGTATCATATGAGGAAAATCTTCAAGGCAATTTGAGCTATGTAGGGACTCTTTAAGTTTTAGCTAAATTAGATTAAAGGTCTCAGAAGAGTTCGTTTTTATTGTCTACCATTGTAATTACTTAAGGAATTATCAGTTTCTTGATAATATAAGGGCTATTCTCAAATCTGTTACCTCTGGGCAAGTTCTAGTTAAGAACTTATAAATCCAAAGGCTTTAAACATGATTAAACGTGTCTGAGCCAATATTAGCTTCTATTTTTGCCCATCGATATGTATAAAGATTTTATTTAACAAATAACGTGACTTGAGAAGGTGTTTTAGTTTCCTGACCTGTTCAAGTAAACAACACAAAATAGGTAGGGTTAAACAATGGGACTCTATCAGCTTATTGTTTTGAGGGTTCCTTATCTGTGACACACAGCCAGTGATCAAAAGAAAGTCCAAATCAAGGCATCATCAAGCTGATACTTTCTCCCCAAAGACTGGGGCATTTTGGGGAGGGCTGCCCACAATCCTTGGGCATCAGTTTGTCACGTCACAAGGCACAAGGCAGCGTCTCCTGGTCTCTCCTTTCTCTTCCCGGTTCCACTGATATTCAGTTTTTGATGCGTGGGGCTTTCTCTCCCCACATCTGAATTTCAGTCTGTTTCTAAAGGACGATAAGACCCATCCTGATTAAGGTGGGTAACACCTTGACTGAAACAGCCTCACCAAAAGGTCCTACGCACAATGGATTCACACCCACAGGAATGCAGTAGATCTAAGAACATGTTTTTCTAGAGTACATATAGCTTCAAACCAGCAGAGATGATGTCAAATTGTCTTCAGCTGTTACTGAAACAGCATGATTTGAATTCACATGGATGTTATTTCCTGATCTTGTTCAAACTTTCAGCCTCTTCACACCATTTATGGGCACTGGATACATATGTGTGTTGGAAATTACCCTCCATGGATCTGGCAGTTCTGCATTTACTCTGAGCAAAGATAAGTGAAAACTTTATTCAAGGACATGTGCAAAGCCGCTCCGGGGCAGGAAGCAGATTTAAAACGGGGTAAGAAAGCTACGTTATCTTTCCTCTCCTCAAAATATTCCAGGTCCATGGTAATAAAGAAAATGTCATCTTCTGGGTCAGAGAACAGACTGATTTCTTGACCAGTATTATACGTATAATGTCTTTCTCCAAAGTGGAGGATGGGCAAATCTGCTGGCAGTCCCTCATAAATTGGAGATTTCCTAGGCTCAGGGTTCCTTATCTGTGACACACAGTCAGTGAGTGCCCAGTACCTACCTGGCCCTCTCACTGCATCATTCCCACCGAACTCAGAGATGAGGTGAACTGATAAGAACCTGAGGCTCATGATGAGTATTACTCTCTGCAAAAACATTATTGAATTTTGTTTATGGACCTCGTACCCAGCCACTCTGCTGAATTCATTTATTAACTCTAGTAATTTTCTTTTGGATTTTTCAGGATTTTCTATATATAGTTGTGCCAGTTCGAATCTTTTTGTACCTCAGAAAAGCTAAGTTTCAATACTGAAAGCCAAGTCCTCTCAGTATTGCTGGGTGGAAGCTTTTTGATTGCTTCCATGGAGATGTGCCTCCACCCACTCAAGGTGAGGTTGCTTACTGGAGCCCTGTAAGAGGGAGCCATTTTGGGAAAAGCTTCAGAGCCAACACAGCCAGAGACCTTTGGAGATGAAGAAGGAAAATGCCTCTGGGGTAGCTTCATGAAACAAGAAGCCTGGAGAGAAAATTAGCAGATATTGCCATGTTCACCATGTGCTTCCCAGTTGAGAAATAAACCCTAAATATCATTGGCCTTCTAAAAGAAGGTATCTTTCCCTGGATGCCTTAGATTGGACATTTTCATAGCCTTGCCTTAATTTGGACATTTTCACAGCCTTAGAACTATAAACTTGTAACTTAATAAATTCCCCTTTTTAAAAGCTATTCCGTTTCTGGTATATCACATTCCAGCAGCTAACAAACTAGAACAATAGGGTCTGGAAATAGAGGTAAGTCTTACTTTTTATTTTCAAATTTGGATGCCTTTTGTTTCTTTTTCTTGACTAATTGCTCTGGTTATAACTTCAAGCACAATGTAAAATAATACGTGGCAGTTGACATACTTGTTTCTATCTTATATTGAAAATTTCAGTCTCTCGACATTGAGTATGATGTTAGCTGTGGGTGTTTATATTTGCCCTTTATCATGTAGAGAAAAGTTTCTTCTATTTCTAGTTTTCTGAGAGTTTTTATCAAGAAGGGGTGCTGAATGTTTTCAAATGCCTTATCTGCATTAATTAAGATGTTCATGTTTTTTCTTCCCTTTTTTGTGTTAATGTGTCATATTAAATTATTTGATTTTCTTATGTTGTATCTCACCTTTCCATACCTGGGGTAAATCCACTTGGTCATGGTGTATAATTTTTTGCTGCACTGTTTGTTTCAGTATGCTATTATCTGATTGAGGATTTTTGCATCTATATTCATAAAGGATATTGGTCCATAATTTTTTTCTCTTAGAGTATCTTTATTTAACTTTGGAATTAGGGTCATGCTGGTTTCACAGAAGGGGTTAAGAAGTGTTCTCTCCTTGTGCTGCTTTGAAATTGTTATGTACCCAAGAAAAGCCATGTTATTCAAATCCAATCTTGAGTGGAGGCAGACCTATTGTTGGGTGGAGTCTTCTGATTAGGTTGTTTCCATGGAGATGTGACCGCACCCATTCAAGGTGAGTTTTCATCCACTTACTGGAGTCCTTTAAAAGAGAGACATTTTGGAGAAAGCACAGATGTTTGGAGAAAGAAAATGCCCTAGCGGAAGCCAGAACAACCCACAGGAACTGAGAGAGCCACTCTGAAACCAACCCAGAAGAAAAGAGCCAGCAGACATCACCATGCGGCTTCCCATGTGACAGAGGGACAGACGCAGTCTTCAGTGACACTATCTTCTTGCAGATGCTTTCATTTGAACATTCCCATGGCCTTAGAATTGCAACTTGTAACTTAGCAAATTCCCTTTGAAAAAGCCAATCCATTTCTGGTATACTGCATTCCAGTAGCTTTAGCAAGCCTAAACACTCCTGTTCTGGTTTGCTAGCTGCTGGAATGCAATACACCAGGAGCAGAATCGCTTTTTAAAAAGGGGAATTTAATATGTTGCGAGTTTACAGTTCTAAGGCCAAGAAAATGTCCCAATTAAAACAAGTCTATAGAAATGTCCAAGCAAAGGCATCCAGGGAAAGGTATCTTGGTTCAAGAAGGCTGATGACGTTCAGGGCTTTTCTCTCAAGTGAGAAGGCACATGGTGAACACAGTCAGGGTTTCTCTCTTATCTGGAAGGGCACATGGTGAGCACGGCGTCATCTGCTAGCTTCCCTCTCCTGGCTTCCTGTTTCATGAAGCTCCCCAGGAGGCATTTTCCTTCTTTATCTCCGAAGGTCGATGGCTGGTGGACTTTTTGCTTCTCATGACTATGTCATTCTCTGCTCTCTCAGAAATCTCTCTCATTCTCCAAAATGTTTTCTCCTTTATAGGACTTCAGAAACTAATCAAGACCCACCCAAATGGGTGGAGACACGCCTCCACCTAGTCCAGTTTAACAACCACTCTTGATTAAATCACATCTCTAGGGATGCTTCAAACACACAATACTGAATAGGGATTAGAAGAAAGGCTGCCTTTACAACATGGGATTAGGATTAAAATATGGCTTTTCTAGGGTACATACATCCTTTCAAACCAGCACAACTCCCCTTCAATTTTTTGGAAGAATTTGAGCAGTATTGGTTTTAATTCTTCTTGAAGTGTTTGATAAAATTCACTACTGAAACCATCTGGTTCTGGGCTTTTCTTATTTGAAAGGTTTTTAAAATTATTGATTAAATCTCTTATTGGTCTATTGAGATCTTCTATTTTCTCTTGAGTCAATGTAAGAAGCTTTTGTGATTGTAGGAATTTGTCACTGTCTAAATATCTGATCTGCTGCTGTACAGTTGTTCATAGTATACTCTTTTAATCCTTTTTATTTCTATGGGGCTAAAGGTTCGTCAATTTTATTGATCCTTTCAAGGAACAAACCTTTGTTTTCATTAATCCTCCCTATTCTTTCTTATTCTTTATTTCATTTATCTCCACTTTAATCTTTCTTATTCCTTTCCCTCTACTCACTTAGTTTCGTTTGTTCTTCCTTTTCTGGATCCTCCTGTTGTGAGATAAGTTCTCTGATATAAAATATTACTTATTTTCTAATGTAGGCATTCAGAGCTATAAATTTTCTTCTCAGTCCTACCTTAATTGTATCCCATAAGTTTTGGTATGTCATTTACCATGAGATATTTCCTAATTTCCTTTTTGATTTCTTCCTTTGGCCAACAGGTTGTTAAAGAGGGAGTTATTTAAATTCCACATATTTGTGAACTTTCCACTACTCCTAATGTTATTGATTTCTAGTTTCAATCCATTGTAAGGTTTCGATATTTTTTTTAACTTCTGAGACTTTTGGGGAACCTAACTACGATCTATCCTGAAGAATGACTTGCGCAGCAGAGAAGAATGTATGTGCTGCTGTTGGTTGAAGTGTTCTATATATGTGTATATATATAATGTCCGGTTGGTTTATAGTATCATTCAAATTTTACGTTTCCTTATTGATCTTCTCTCTAGATGGCCTATCCATTAGTGAAAGTGGAATACTGAAGTCTCCTACTATTAATGTAGAAACATCGTTTTCTTCCTTCAAATCTGTCAATATTTGCTTCATATATTCTGAAGCTCTGATTTAGGTGCATATATGGCTATAATTGTTAGGTCTTTAGTTGAACTGACTGCTTTATCAGTGTATAGTGACTTTCTTCATAGCAGTTTTTGATGTAAAGTCTGTTTAATCTTATATTAGTATAGCTACTCCAGCTCTCTTTTGGTTACTATTTGGATGGTATATTTTGTTCCATGTGTTCACTTTCAACCTATATGTGTCTTTGAATTTAAGGTGATTCTGTTGTCATCAGCATATAGTCAGGTAATTTTTTTTATCCATTCTGCCAATTCTGGTTTTTGACTGGAGTGTTTAAGACACTTACACTTAAAGTAACTACTGCTAATGCAGTGCTTTCTTCTGCCATTTTACTATTGGGCCTTTGTAAGTTTTAAAACATTTTTGTCCCTCAAGTCTTCTGTTAATGCCTACTTTTTATTTATTTGATTTTTTTTGGTAGTGTATCATTTGCAGTCCTTTCTCATTTCCTTCTGTATACATTTTTCAGATATTTTCTTCGTGGTTACCATGGAGCTTAAATTTAATATACTAAATAGCTAACAATCACATTTGATATGATGTTAAGTTTTTTCAATAGCTTACAGAAAAACTTTTCATATACTCCTCTGTGCCCCACTTTTTTGGTGTACTTGTTGCAAATTAAATCTTTATACACTGTATGTCCATAATCATAGACTTACCATGACTTTTTATACATTTGCATTTTAGAAACTGTAATGAGTAAGTGTGCAGTTACATACCGAGAGCTGCAATACAGTAGCACTGGCATTTATAATTACCCACATTGCTACTGTTACTGAAGTCTCTATCTCCTTCTGCAGCTTCACTCCAGCGTCTGGCGTCCCTTCGTTTCATTCTGAAGGACTCCCTGTAGCGTGGCTTACAGAGCAAGTCTGGTGAGATGAACTCCCTCATACTTTATTTGGAATCTCTTGGTCTCCCTCATTTTTGAGAGACGGTCTTTCCAGACATAACGCTCTTGGTTGGCAACTGTTTTCTTTTTGTCATGTAAAATTTTTTCCTTCCACCTTCTTACCTCCATGGCTTCTGATGAGAAATCAGAACTCAACCTTATTGAGACTCCCTTTCATATCACACATTGCTTTTCTCTTGGAACCTTCAGAATTCTTTCCTTTTCCTTGGTGTTTGACAGTTTGCCCACTATGTGTCTGGGTGTGATTCTCTTGAGTTTATCCTTTTTGGGTTTTATAGGGCTTCTTGAATATGTATATTCATGTCTTTCATTAAATTAAATTATGGAAGTGTTCTGCTATGATCCCCTTATTTCTTCTCCCCCTTTCTCTCTTTCTTCTACTTTTGTGACTCCCTTAACATGTGTACTGAGATGCGTGATGGTGTGCTACAGATCACTCAGGCTGTTTGCTGATGCCCATTCTTTTTTTTTGGTTCTTCAGCTTCTAATGTTTCAATTGTCTTGTCTTTCAGTTCACTGCTTCTTTCTACTGCCACCTCCAATCTCCTTCAGAGAACATCTCATTTCAGTTACTGTGGTCTTCTACTCCACTAATTATTTTTAGTTCTTTTTAAAAATATCTTTCTCTTTATTGAGATCTCATACTGCTCATTCATTGTTTTACGTTATCCTTTAGTTTTTCTCCATGATTTCCTTTATCTCCTCAAGTACACTCAGGATCACTTTTAGCAAATCTTTGTTCTGTATCCAAGTCTGGTTTTCTTCACTGAAGCTTTCTGAACTTTATCTTAATCTTAGGGTTGGGTCACATCTCCTGTTTCTTTGCTTGTACTGTAATCTCTGTTGCACACTGTACATTTTAATATTTTAATGTGTTTATTCTGGGATTTAGTCCCTGAGATGTCTATTCCTTAAGTTTGTAACAAACTAATGATATGACAGTTTTCCTTGCATGCCAGGAGCTAACAAAAACAAATAAACCTCTGTGTACACACACAGAAAAACACCTTGCAAATTGACTTTTTGTTGGCTGGTGCTCTTCTCCTAGTTTATCTCTCATATCAAGAAGATCAGCCCAAGGCAAAGTGAAGTGCAATGCTCTGTCTTTTCTAGCCTGTGTCTTTTTTCTGGACTTTTGCTCACTTGTAGCCTTAGAAATCACCTGTTTACCTGGATCTGAATGCCCCCACTAAGCCCTATAAAAGAGACTTTCAGAAAGTTTTATTTTATATTTTAAAGTCAGCAATTCTTTGCTTCAGGCACATTTGACTTAATTGTGTCTTTTGTTGCTTTAGCTGTCCATAAGCTGCTTCTGATTGCATGGCAAGTTGTGATCATGAGGCAGCAATAAGTTTCCAGATTCTGTCCCTCAAGCTACCACCCACCTGACCGGCACTACATTCAGGCATCCCATTATGCACACAGGGGCTAATCTCCCCCAGAACAGAGTCAGGGACCCACAAGGGGGGTGTATGCTGCCTCCACACCATGCTGAGAGTGGGAGGGGCCAGGAAAGGTGCCACTAGCTTTCCCTGCCATTTTTAAAGTTGTGTTTTCTTGATTTAGTATTCATCCAGTTACTGCAATACTTTAATTGCTTTTTGTTTTTTGTTTTTTTTGTAATTTTGAAGAAGATGGCTCTATCAATTTTTGCTAATATTCAAATATTCTGTCAGGGAATAACAACCTGGAATGTCGTAAACTGCCATTTTGGTCAACAAGCAAGCATAGTCTTTTTTTATATATATACTTTTTTTTTAGAGCAGTTTTAGGTTTTCAAAATATTGTACAGAAAGTACAGTGAATCCCAAAATGTCCCCGCCCCACACCACAGGTTTCCCTATTACTGACATCTTTCATTAGTGTGGAATATTTGTTACAATTGATGAACCAATATATTGGTCTTTTCAGACCATCTTCTTTCACTTGGCAATGTATATCTCAGGTTCCCCTGTGTCTTTTGTAGCTTGACAGACTGTTTCTCTTTTGTATTCTTTTACAATAAATGTCTTATTGTATAGATATACAAAAGTTTACTTTTCCATTCACCTTTTAAAATATATCGCTTTTTGCTTCCAGTTTTGAGAATTATGAATGAAGCTGCTATAAACACGCATACATACAATTTTCAGTGGACATATGTTTTTAACTCATTTGAGTAAATATGAAGGAGCATGACTGCTGGTTCATATGGTAAGACTGTATTTAGCTTTGTAATAAGTTTCCTGACTGTTTTCTAAAGTGACTGAACAATGTTTCATTTCCACCAGCAATGAATGAGTTTTTGTTGTGCCACATCCTTCACCGTCATTTGGTGTTGTCAGTGTTTTAGACTTTAGCAATTCTAATATGTAATCTTAAAACATTCATTTCTCTGTTAATTCCCTAATAACAGTAACATTAAGCAGGTATTTGTATATATGTATATCTTCTTGATGAGGTATCTGTTCAGATCTTTTGACTAATTCTTACTTGAGCTGTTTGTATTTTTATTGTTGCATTTTAAGATTTCTTCAGATAATTTGGATGCAAGTCCTTTATTAGATATGTTTTTTTCAAATGTTTTCTCCCATCCTCTGACTTGTCTTTTCACACTCTTAACCATATCTCTTGTAGAGCAGAAGTTTTAAATTTTAGTGAAGTCCAACTTATCGGACTTTCAGTCCAGCTTAAGAAGTTCGACTTTATAATTTCATGGATCATACTTTTATGTTGTATCTAAAAATGTCACCACCAGATCCAAAGTCATCTAGATTTTTCCTAAGTTATCTTCTATAAGTTTTATAGTTTTGCATTTCACATTTAGCTCCATGAGCTATCTGAAGTAATTTGTTCAACTAGCATAAGGTCTGCATCTAGATGATTTTTTTTTTTTTTTGGCATGGAGATGCCCAGTTGTTTCAGCACCATTTTTAATAAAGACAGTCCTTTTTCCATTGAATTCCCTTTACTCCTTTGTCGAAGTCAGTGGATTATATTTGCGTGGGTCACTGTCTAATCTCTACTCTGTTCCACTGATCTATTTATCTGTTCTTTCACCAGTAACAGCTTGACAGTAGTTCCTGAAGTTGGGTAGTGTCAGCCTTTCAGGTCAGCATTGTACTGGCTATCCTAGGTCTTTCACTTTTCCATACAGACTTAACAATCACATCGTCAATATCCAGAAAAATAAATGCTGGGATTGTGATTGCTTTGAATCTATAGATTAAGTTGGAGAAAATGGCATACTATTGTCTTCCTATACCTGAACATGGAATTTCTCTCCATTTACTTAGATCTTTTATCCCAGCTCTGTAGAAGGGGACAAAGTTCATGTTATTCAAACATGCTTTTTGATTGCCTACATCTCTGGGAATTATTTCCTCCTGCTTTTGCTACATTAGTTATGATCTTACATGTGTCCCAGTGTATGTGTCTGCATGTGTGTGGGTACTTTTCTCAAAAGATGACTTCTGATAAAAATATTGAGAGTGTCAAACAATTATTACATTTTACCTTCCTATGAAGTCCTGAGATCATAGCCATATGATAAGAAATCTTTCCTTTTCAGCCTTGAAGTAATAGGGTCAGGCTTTTTTAGGTTATGAAATATATTACTGAGAACCATTTGGCAATTCCCACTGAAATCAAATAAATTCTGTTTATTTATTTCCAATATCAAGAAGAAATTGAGTTTTGTTGTTTACATTTTGTTTACTTATTTTTCTTACCCATCACTTCCAACACTTGGGAAAGTGTCTTTCCACTTACTGGTCAGCTGACCTCAGTAGAGACAGACAGGGTGTTGTGTTTCTCTTAAAACAGAGAGAAAATAAATATTTTGTGGTAGTGACTGAACCATAATAATAATTTTCAATATTTCCTTTAATGAGCAATACAGTACAGACTCAAAAGGATGGATTGAAATTCAGTGCAAAAATCTTTTTAATTCAAGGTAGCTATGTCCTTTCTTATATCCTCATATAGCTGGGATATTGAACCCTTCTCCTTCATACTGTGTCTGCACATATGCCAAGGGCTTATTCATACTTTGCACATCTGTTGATTAATCCATCTATAAAGTTAAAATCTGCTAAAATACATAGTAGAAAGTAATTGCTTTTCTACCAGGTATATCATTAATGTAGTGTAGCACTGAGTGTCATTTAACAAATACATTTAACAATAGCTTGTTCTAACTTTCCTCTGAGCTTAAATGTTTACAATTACCTCTGCAATTGTTTCTTCAAACTTTTTGGCAATAGTATTCTTTATACTTATTTCTGCCTTCAGAAATACAACATTGAACAATGACTCTGAAGTTTTGACCCTACTTTACATATAATTACATAATTAGTAATGTTTGTATAAGAAAGTATAGTTTTCATTTTTTCTGAAAATCACTATTTGGCTAAATTGTATCCTGAGTTATATAATAGTTATTTGAGGCAAATGGATTGCTGTAATCCAATATAGTCCAATTTTCCAGTAGTCATGATTGTATTTCCTATATGCCCCATTTAAAAATCTATTTTTTTAGGGGGTGCAAGGATAATTCAGTGGTTGAATTTTCGCCTACCATGCGGGAGACCCAGGTTCAATTCCAGCCCATGCACTTTCCAAAACAAACAAATAAAAGAAACAAGAATTCAACAAATGGTGCTGCAATATGGGATTCTCACATTGAAAAAGAATGAAATGTGACCCCTGCCATACAGTATACAAAAAAAACCTATTTTTTATAAAACATTATGATCACATTTTCTAATAGACACATGATAGTTTATACTGAAATTCTCTTCACAATGAATATTTAGGACATAATTTGTGTTGTAACATTGTGTTTTCATTCTTATTTATGACTCAAGGAACTGTTTTTTTTTACCTGGTTTCTTGTGGAGAAACTGGTAATAGAACATAACAACCTAATAGTAAGATATGAAAAATTAAAATTTTACAAACCTAAACAAAAACAAACCAACAGTAAGAAAATATAGTCTTCCAAGCAGGAAGCCTTATAAATGAAACCCTTGTTCATACACCCCAAGCAATTTAACTTCTGTGCTGAGAAATTCTAAATTAGTGGTTTCAGTAGCCTAAGGCTTATAAAATACACTTTAAAGGTCCTTATGGTCAGGGTCCCTAATTCACAGATGAGTACCTCTCTCAAAAAATGGGTAGGGCCAAGCGGAATCACCCACAAAATGAAAAAAACCTCATAAAACACAGGGAGAGACAAAATAACATGTAATTAACAATCTTAAGGGATTCTGATTTCTTTGAGAAAAGAGAAAGAGGAAGAAACAATTTTAGTTTCAGTTCTGTGGGGTTTTATTTAGCAGTTTCTGCCTATAGTGCCAAGAAATATTAAAATTGAATGCCACAGCAGTATCCTAATTTCTAAAATTACTTTCAGACACAGATTAAGTGCACCACGGGTGGGAAACGCATTGTGATTTCACTGCAAGTGGAGTGTGAGAATTACCCCGATGGACGAACACATCTAGTTAATGGAAAACATCCCTTTCACATTTCTTAGCATCACAAAATGAAATAAAACATATTTAAATTAAAAAACAAAACTATTTTCATTTCATTTTTAATTACACAGTGTCAGTCAAATCTTGCAGTTAATTAACTTTTCACACTCACAGACTACATATCTTAATTATATGCTGTCATCCTACAATAAAATTAAGCAGGATATTACAGACTAACATCAAAATGTTAAGGCCATGTTCCCTGATGCAACTAATGGATTTTCATTAGGAGGGAGAAAAGCATGATTTAGCCACTTGATATCAAATAATGGAATTCAGAAAGTTAAGATTTCAAGAATTTTAAAATGAATTGTCTTATACTAAGCTGAATTTTGTTGACTATGGAAAAAAAATGTATTTTCCTTTGTCACTACATTAAACTCTGTGTTCGTTAAGGACATGATACATCTTTACGGGTCTTTGTACTCTCACTATGACACACAGCAAATCCCTTTTCATACAGCAAGCACTCATATATTTACTGAATGAATAAAAGGGGAATGTTTTTCCAAATATAATTTTATAAAGAAGTAATAAAAAGAAACAGACATTTTGCATTAACGTTTTCGGGGAAAATGTGATAGATTAGGATATGAGAAATATTCTAACCATGGCTACAAGGTAATATACAGTCAAACTAAATAAGATACGTGCCTCAGGACCTCCAAATGTTTTTATCCCAAGAATTTCCATGAATATAGGAACAGAAAGTTCCTCTCCTGCTGTGCCTGGATTGGGATCTGTTTCCTCATCCTGGTGCCTTAGCTATCTGGATCTGGAACTCAACCCCTCAGGGTCTTGTTTTCCTCATTTATAAAATAAGAGAACTCTAGAGCTAAAAGGACCCACCAGCCACCAAATCAGCAATAAAATTCAGTCCCGATAACCCCAGTGACAGTTCAGATATGTTCCCTAACTTTATGGTCACCTTAGATTGAGTCTTAAGTTAATTCAAAATTACAAATCATTTTTGAGATTTTACTGAAATTCTCTAGGCTTTCATTTTACACATGGTGTAAGCTCACTGAATTATTGAGGAGTGCCAAAATGTAATGCTTATAGCTAAAACTAGCTTATTTCTTAGAATTTATTGAGGACTCTAATTCTGTATTATGCTAAGAAAAAAGACTCAAGCAATGCTGAGAATCCAACATGAATATCACTGCAATGACAATTTTCTAGAAAATGTACTTATTAATATATTGATAAATGCTTTGATTGATAGAAGCATTATAATGGTCAATTTCACACAGCAATTTGGTGAGATTGTGGTGCCCAGTTCAGCCAAACATTAGCCTGCTTGATACTGTGAGTTTACTATGGAGATGAGATTTGCATCTATAACCAGTTGGACTGCATCTACAATCAACAAAGGAGGCTGTCCTCAGTAATCTGGAGAGTTACTTCATGCATTTGCTGGAGGTCTTAAAAGCCAGAATTGAAGATTTCAGAAGTCAGAAGAAGAATTTCTGCCTTAACTTCAGCATTGGCTGTTGCCAAAATTTCTAACAAACCAGCTTCACCTGGGATATTTGGACTAAGTACTTCAGCATCTCCTTTATCAGGTTTTCAGCTCAAAGCCTGCCCTACAGAATTCAGACTTTCCAGTCCCCAGAGTTGCATGAACCAATTCCTTATAAGTCTCTTAATGTGCATACGGAGTATGCGCCCACACACGTGTCGTGTGTGTTGTTGTTTCTCTGGAGAATCCTGACTTACACAGACTTCATTACCATTGACAATGTCACTGCTAATCTTACTTTTTAATTATAAAACACTACTTGTTTCATGCTATCATCATACTTAATGCTGGTTGTCTGGTTGCCTTTCTGTGCATAATGCTGGTTATTTTTTCCAAGTGCATTTAATAAAAACCTACAAAACGCACAACTGCTGAGTTTTCATATATGGGTTTTCATACTTCTTTTGTTAAAATAGATAAATGCCTATGTCCCCAAATTTGCTTCATTGTTCTATGCAATGGTGCTGCATGATTTCAATAATTTACAACACACTATGAAAATAAAAAAAAAATTAAGGAGCTTCTTTAAGTTTCCAAATCATTTATTCAGAAAATGTATTTGTTTAAAATACAAAGTCAAATATAGAGGAAAATATTCTCTTCTAAAAAATTACCTAATATTAGTTTAGCAACAATTTCACTGTGATTTGTTTTATCTTTTAGCACCAATTTCGTTGTAATTTTTTCTTTCCATTTTGTAAATCACAGAGTTTATTTTTCTTGAAAATGGGAACAAGTATTATTAACAGGTTGCAGTATATTTTGAGGGGAGTAGCAAAAAAAAATAAAAAGATAACAGAATGTCAGGGGAGAATAACTGATGGAGAATTGTTCTAGAAAGCTGGTCTCCTAGTTAATACCCACCACTCTATGTGAGAAGGAATTGGCAGGCAACACAAGGGCAAGCAGAAAAATTATTCTAACATACAGATCTTCTAAATAACAAAGCTGTTTGCAACCTCTTGTGACTAAAGAGGGAAAAGGAATCTTATCTGATGCCCAGGTGGATAATAATTCGTGAATTCACAAAACTTCCGTCTGCTCATTCTTCCCAAGTAACCATTTAATTTTCTGAGGTTTAAGAGACCTGAAAATAAATGAATTTCCACTCTAGGTTTAAAGTACCAAGAATATGCAAAGCAGACAATAAATAACACAGTGAAGATTTCTCTTCAAAGGATAGAACAAATAAAATGCTAAAATCACCATCTAAAAGTCTAAATCTAGTCTTTATTCCAAAATATTTTCAATGCAAACAGGCATTAGGCTGAAGATCTTTCAAAAAGTTTATAAATAAAAAACGCAATATTCGCAATGGTACTTAAAGTTTTGTAAAACATCTTGATTTTTTTTATCTTGACATAACATAATCGCAATTGTATCTGTTTACTCAAAATGTAACTAAAATAAAAATATTTAACCAGTTTTAGATATAGCAAACAGAATAAAATTAAAATGCCATATATGTATCTATTTAGAGATAAATAACTTTTTCCTTTCTACGTTTCTAGTCAGCAAAGAAAATAACATTATTGGTTTTAATTAGTTCTTCCACAACGATTACGAGATCTTTTCTAGTAGGTATTAGGAATGTCTTATGTTTTATATTTTATGTGTGTGTGTGTGTGTGTGTGTGTGTGTGTATGATATATTAAGTAAGGATATTTCCTTAAAAGAATGCTTTCTCAGATGTATGGGAGTAGGAGAAAATACTCAGGAAAAAGATAAGTTAATATCGGTGTATTGAGAAGAATAAGCAGCACAGTTTTTGAGCCTGAGCAATAATTCTACTACCAGTAACCAGTCCAAAAGACTTAGATAAATAACATTTTTGTGGTTTCTTTCTCCATCAGCGAATTGAGAAAAAGACTATCATTTCTTCCCATCTCATAAAACATACAATCACCAAAGGAAAAGCACAAAGCTAAAAGGTTAAACACTAGGCAAACAGAAGATGTAGCAATACATTTCCTGAAACCCTTACTATAAGTATATGAGCAACAGATTCAAATAAAATGAGAAACAGCAGCAAGAGACTATCACAGATCAGTATTAAAATGTTTATAGATTTTAACAATCCTATTCAGATTACTGCCTTACGTGTGCTTAGATTGCATACGTAGCAAATCCTACCTCCCGAACAAAACATGAGACCATTGAGCAAATTCATGAGTTTAAGTAAATGGTTAAAAAATGAACACTTGCACAATTTCCCTAGTTTACTTCTCAAGCATGCCATTCTTTTCAACCCACTGCCACAATGGTTTCAGATCATTGTCTCCCTGGAATTATACAATAAGCTTCTAATGTTGACATCCAGCTTCTGCTTCGTTTCCCAAAAATCCACTCACCATGCTGAAACCAAAGATGACACTTCTAACATAGATTTGACATGTTCTTCTCCTGCTTAAAATGTCAGTTTCCCGATGTCTTCCCAGAGATCTCAGCATGTTATATATGGTCCACTGTGCCCTGGGGCTTGTGCATGTCTGCAGCTTCCCCTTCCATCACACAGGACCCCAAGCTTTCTGTTCTTGCTGAAAACTTTCTGAAAAGCACTGTACTTCTGCATCCATTTGCCACTGCTCTTGTGCTTTGGGCCTGGGACCCCTGGCAACCCCAGTTGCTTTTGTTAACTATTTCTTTAATAAATGGTTCTTTAATAAATAGTTAAGACATCAACTTCTACAGAGCCTTCCTGGTGATTCTGGATTCAGAGAATTTCAGAGAATCCAGAATTCTTCTCTGTGCTACCATACGTGGTATTTATATTTGCATCGCTGTATTTACCAGATTTTATTAAAATATTGTCTCTCCCTATGCAATGACTTACTTATTGAATTAATATTATTCTTGTTTTTTTTTTCTCATACTTGTCATATAGACTAAATGTCTATAAGGTGTCACCATGAACATTTAATAGTCATTTTGAGATGTTCTCCAAAATTATTAAGGACAGCAGCCATCCTAATACGATTAAAATAACTAAGGCAGTAAGGTGTTCTTCACCTTTCCAACCTCCAGTACACTATACTCTAAGTACAATGGTGACTTAGCATTTACTAAATGTATCTTGTACCTTTTCCTGAACATTTGCATCTTCCCTACCTAGTTCAATCCTATTTATCTTTCAAGGAGCAGCTCTATCAAATATTTATTTTATCCATGCCTCCTTTTTCTACAAGACCTGGAGTCAGAAATACAAATACTGAGTTTACAAATGTTTGTAAACTAAATTGCTCCCACAATTATCTTACTACAAAAATAGTATCCATTCCTTCAATAATTCATTCTACAAAAGCCATGTCTTTTACATCTCAAGCACTAAATTTGTAGCAGCAATCAAGCAAAAAAAGAAAATACCTGCTTTAGTGAATCTTACATCTCAGTAAGGATAAACAAAAAGTAAATGAGCAACCAAAATATCTAATTTCAGATAATAAGTGTTCTCTTATACATTTTGTACCTAGGTAAGTCAAAAGGTGTTAAAAAAAAAGTTTGTTGCATTGTCTCATTAAAAGTCAACAGATTTCCAGAAACTTCATCATTCTCTCAAAGCAAAAGATGATACACCTGGGCAATTCACGATTTTGAACATGGTTAAGAATAATACAAACATCAGAAATCAACATATAACAGCAGCGAAATCAAGGAAATCTGTTTTTTTTCTAACAAAAGTAGTTTAAGATGAACAATATTTTCCTACAGACTTTAGACATGTACCTCCATCAAGGAACCCATTCTTAAAAAAATCAATTTTTTATTTTTTATGCTTGGTAAAAGTCAGGCAAAGGGAAAATATTATGAGGCTTTCACTTAATGTGAGTCACATTTTATTCTAAGTACAGAGCAGATTTTTGCCAGTGAAAAATCTCATTAAAGTTGTCATTCACTATTCAGTAGCAATGACCCAGTTATAGCTAACCATTTTGTGTTAAAAACTTTGGTGCCTAATAAAATATGCAAGAAGGCTGTGTGATTCAGAAGCCCTGGAAACCTGAAAATGCACACTACGACAGGCATCAGAAAGCCGGTAATGATGGAGGTTGTGAAGGAATATCAAAGTTGAAGGTGCCAAAAGACAATCAGAGAAAAGCACTGTGGATCTTCTCTGCAGGGACTCTTCCAGCCTCATGGCTTTATCAGAAGGCAATTTCTTTAAAAACTTGTAAACTTAAATGGGAGCACTAAATATTTAATTTTACATTTACAACATACAGCTCTCTCCTACCACGCGAGTTTGACCTCTGAGTATAATCAAGGATTTTTAATTTCTTTTACTATAAACAAAGGCAAATAGAATAGCATTCAATTATTTTAAAACTAAAATGATCTGAAAGCAGTAAACATTTTCCCTGAGGACATATTTTAAATTTCATCTTGTATTTCACTTATTTTGTTGTATTCCTTTCTTCCATTTAATGATCTCAAATCCAGTATTCTTATTTCTCCTCTTTAAAAAAAAAACTCTTCCTAATCCTGTATTAAAAAATTGATTATCTAAGAATTAATTTCATTTTTAGTCATTGCAGAAAAATAATCTGCATATAAAAGCTGGTCACATTTTCACACTTAGTAATACTAAGAGCTTATATAGATTGAACATTCAATATGTTCCAAACTGTGCAAAGAACTTCACTTCATTGTTTTATTTACTTTTTATAACAGCTCAATGATATGGGCACTATTACCATGTGCATTTGAGAAATTAAAAGGTTATGTAGAGCAAGTTGCCCTAACTAAGGGGTAGAACTTGGCCTTCAACCCTGGTCTCCATAACTGCAGCCCCATATGTCTAGGTCGCTGCACTTTCCTTTCTGTCCGAATGAACGGATAAGAAGCAAGCAGGCATGGTACATCTTCTCTGGATCAAAATTATTTAATGAAAAGAAAGATTTTAGGCTTCCCATTTAGTTTAAAATAATCAAAATTATACTAAATGAGGAATCACTTGACTTCCATCCACTTCCCCCTTTGGGATTTGGTGATCATAGGAAGGGATGATTCTTATTTGTTTGTTTTCCTTAAAGTCCTTGCTAGAACGGATGCATGGTTGGTTCAATGGTAGAATGCTCACCTTCCATGCAGGAAACCCAGGTGTGATTCCCGGATCATGCCCCACTCCCCACACCCCCCCAGAAAAATACTTGCTAAGATTATGAAACATTTCTGCAATCTCTCTTCTCTAACTTTTCAGTTAATATGGTGAAACAGAATTACGTATTACAAAAAGAACCTTTGCAATTCTTATAGAAATGTATTTAACACAAAGAACTGTAAAATATTTCTATAGCCAGAAAAAGTTTATGGAGAACAAAGTGTATCCAATATAACTACACAACTCAAAAACTTTTTTAGAATGATGTACTTCACAAAACTGTCTTCTAAGAAGACTACAACTAAATTCAAACTTCGGTAACAATGACCATTAGTCCAAGGCTCAGTTTAAATAACGCAAAAGTGTAAAAATTAGGTGCAAAGCTTAAAATTGTAAATGACCCATTCTTTTCTATTCTTGTATTCTTGAATTTCTGCTTGTAAAAACTGAAAGCAGTGATATCACCGCCTTTCTAAATAAAAACCTCTGACAAAAGTGAAAATGAAAAATAATAAATTTGTATTTCATAATACATCAATCATGCTAAAGCTTTACATCATTTATTATCTTTCTGTTGTAGGGTGCCTAAGTTGCTCCAGAAATCTTTCTCATTAAAGCTAAAATTGAAAAATGCTTCAATTTCTAAAAAAGTTTAAAACACATTGTTTTGTCATCAAACTAAGAATTAAAAGATGAAAGAAGGAAAAATGTCTTTCCATTAGAGAAAAACAAAATTAAAATGGTAATTAACAAGCATGATTTTAAAATCTACAAAATAAAAATTATAATATCGATGATGTAATAATAATAAACACATACTGAGAATTTACTATATGTAAGCATTATTGCAAACATTTATTATATAAAATCACTGTGCTGGTTTGAAGCCGTTACGTACCCCAGAAAAGGCCTGCTCTTCTCATCCATCCCTTTGGGTGCAGACCTATTGTGGGTGGAACCTCTTGGTGAGATTATTTCAACAGATGTGCCCAGAAAGAGTTTCGAGAGAACCACCCAGAGAAAGCTAAGCCCCAGAGATGCTAAGAGAGGACCCATGGAAGCTAAGAGAGAAAGCCACTGTAACCAGGAGCTGAAAGCAACAAATCCTGGGAGCACAGGACCAGCAGACACCTGCCATGTACCTTGCTATCTGATAGAGGAATCTCAGATGCCAGCAGCCTTTCTTCAGAGAAGGTACCACCCTGTTGATGCCTTACATGGGACATATTCATGGTCTTAGAACTGTAAATTTATGAACTGATAAATCCCCATTGTAAAAGCCAACCCATTTTTGATATAATGCATTTGACAGCCTTAACAAACTGCAACACTCACCTAAAAATAAAAAGTTCTACTCCCTGATGTGTGTATGTTGTGGGGTTGGGGAGAGGAGACATTCTAACCAAAACTGTAGGAGAGTAACATATGCCAAAACAAACCATCATTATGTTTGCACTTGAGAATGCATAAAAACATCATTTCCTTCTGTATCTGTATAACATGGCTATACTGGTTACAATATTGACAATTTATAAATGTTCAGTCTGTTGTGGACCAATATGTAATGAATTTTTCAATTTCAAACTCCATTTATTTGTCAAATATTTGTTGGGTGTCTACTATGTTCTATGCACTGGGAATGCATTTGAGACTAAAACAGGCAGCCATCAGACAAATTACAAGAAAAGTAAATATACAATTACAAATTGTGATCACCTCAGTAAAGGAAAAACATATCTTATTAAGAGAGTTTATAAAAATTATAAAGAGGCGGGCCACTGTGGCTCAGTGGCAGAGTTCTCACCTGCCATGCCATAGACCCAGGTTTGATTCCCGGTGCCTGACCATGTGAAAAAAAAAAAAAACCTTCAAAAAATTAAAAAGAAACCGATTTTGACTGGGATGTAAATAGGTAAAACTTCACTGAGTAAGTGATATTTAAGCAAAGTCAGGCAAAACCTTGATGTCAGGGAGTGATATAATCAGTGATTGCAACAAAATAAATGAAGGAGAGGCTAGAGAAGTTATTTAAGCAGTTTTAAAGAAGAGAATGAAAGAATTTAAATTAGATCTTTAAGAGACAACTTCTTCTGATACTCTGGGCTAGATTCCTTCTTTCCATCTTACCCTGCCTTCCCCGATAACAAACTGAAAAATACAAGCTTCATGCAGTGCCCAGCCCTAAGGATCCAGAAAAGGTCTAATGTGAAGCTTCACCTTCATGGACTTAACTTTTTCCTGAGTCCTCTCAGATGCCATCTGCAGATAGAAGTCAGAGTATTCTTTGCTTCCTCATTTGCATTTTCCCACACAGCATCTCTCTGGGGATGGCCCCCTCTCTTTTCCAGCTGAATGAAAAATCAAGCAAGACAGAAAAGGTAAGACTCTTTAGATATGGAGTCCAAAAAGAACAGCATTATTTCAGGAGATAAAAATAAATAAGACTTAGGTAAATGAAAATTGGTCATTTGAAAGCTCTCCTGCTTTGTCAAGGATAACTTCTCAGGTTCTAGCATGAGCAACTGGGTGGAGAGAGATTGCATGAAATAAACTGTAGAAATCAGAAGCACAATAAATATGGGAGAAAGATCAAGAATACAGTTTGGGACATACCAAGTTTGAGACATCTGTATGTCATCAATGGAGAAGTCAGGGAGAAAGTTGCAGATATGGAGTAGAGCTCTGAATACTGGAATCATCTAGAGGTATAAATATTTGAGTTCCTCAGCATAGAGATGTATGTAACATTATGAGAGTAGAAGAATAAACCTAATAAATGAGTGGGTAACTCCAGGACTGAGCCTTAATAATTAGAGCTTATGTTAAGAAGCAGGAACCAGCAGAGGTGACTGAAAAGCAGTCAGTAAGGCAGGAGGAAAAATCAAACATGGTACCGTATAAATCAAAGGTCAAATACGAGAGTGTTTCAAAAAGGAGTGAATGAAGTTGAAAGTTCTTTTAAGAAAAGGATGGAAAAAAGCATCCATTCAACAAATTTTATATGGTGTCTTCTACATAAAAGGCATATACATGGTGATGAATTTATAAAGGGAAGCAAACAAACTCTGCCGTCATTTTAAAAACTTACAAATGGTTAAAGCCATTGGGAGAACAGTATGGATAAAGTAATAGGTATGTCTGACATCCTTTGAGACCAACTAATTTGCCTAATAGTGATAATAAGAAGCAGAAACAATAAAAGCAGAAGCAAGAGGGAGGGCAAGCATCACCACCAGCATTCACTGAACATTTACAGTGCTCCAGGCACTGTGCAAAGCTCCCTGCACACATCCTCTCATTTAATGGTTACAACAGCCATATTGAGTGTCATTAGTCGCCACAGTTTATGGGGAGGAAAAATGAGGTAGCTCAAAGTTAAGTATAATGCATAAGATCACCCAGCCAGTATGCAGTGAGTCAAACTTTTGATGTTATAATCTATCTCTAGGACCTGTACTCTGAACTATTTAATTAGAGATATTTCTCTATGTCCAGGGATTTTTAAAAGATTTATTATCTTTAAATGTCTTCTCTGTTATTTCATGAGTTTGGGGGCAGGAAGGAGAAGCGGATACCCATGTGTCTGATTCATTATCTTATTTCACACTTCCATGTATTTTCTTTTAATTAGATACAAAAACATATCACACACATACACATACATATATTCCAGTGCCTTCAGAGATAAGAGAGAGTACAGAACAGTAAAAGGCATAATGTAACTGCAACAAACTAGCAAATACGCAAGTAAGCCTGTGCATATAAATATGAGTATGCTTATATCAAATGTGCATGTGTTTTTATTTGACATAAAAATTCCTATTGTAATTCATTTACTGACTCTCATACATTTTCAACAATGTCTTAATCATTTCTCTCTGTAGTTTTATTTTTGAAAACTGTACATAAGATATTGACCACAGGCAAAAAAAAAGGATATTAATAAATATATGTTAATAAAATTATATCATGGTACCAATGTTTTTTAAATATTAAGACTAGCGGCCAATTTCACAAAACTTAAAGGGCACATATTACATATGAAATGACACTGGGCCTACTAAATTATATTTTCTTAAAATGTTACTCTTTGTTCTATGAAAGCATATCTTGGAATTCAAATACATTAATGATAAATTAAAAAATCATATTTATTGAAATGTTACTTGGGGTTTTGATGCATGACTCTTCAGGTAAAATAGTTCTTCTTCTTAATAAGAAATTGAATATATTGAGAATGATACTCATCAGTTAGCATAATTTCATGACATTCTATTACTTTTTTTAAATGTGTGAATTAAAACTAAATTTAAAAAGGCACAAAATACCTAAAGGGTTAGTGACATACATGAGAAAAATCTGATGTGTGTATTAAAGATCAATCCATTAACAGAAATATTGAGACTTAACTGGATTTAAGCAATCCAGAGTGATTCTGCATATTAAATTTAGAGCTCTCCTTTTTACTCTTCTGCATATGTTGAGGGAGATAGAGTCAGCTGTGCATAACAGTCAGCACCCTGATGAGTCAGGAGAGCTAAGGGGAGGTGTTAACATTTTGACACTAACAGTGGATACACTTCAAAGTGTCTAACATAAGTACCTGCACTTTTTTCCACTGTAATAATTGAAATTCTTGATAAAAACAGAAGTGAATGTTCTGAGTCAATTACAAAAGACATCTTATTTTTCTCATCCAATTGAATAACCTGTGATATATAACAGTTTAGACCTTAAGCAGAGTTTCTTGAAAATAAATTTACAGCTTAAAGGTAAAGGAGTTTATTCAGGAGCAAAGTACTGCTCTTATGGAGAATATATTAAATATGCTATTTGATTTTCCAGGATGGAAAAAAATAAACCAGAAACAGAAATGTAAAAGAAAAAATGCTTGAAAACTTATAAAAATAAAGCCAAACATCCATGCCTAAAAGTATATCAAAAATAAAAAATGAAATACTTCAAATATCATGCTCAATAACTGGGGAAAAGAATATATTTTCAATAAACGTGCTGTAATAAAAGAGAACCCTGTTGGAAAGAAAATGAACCTTGGTCCCTTTCTCATACAGACACAAACATTAATTTGAGGTGGATCATAGACCTAAATGTGTAAGTTTAAATGCTAAAGTTGCTAGGGAAATTGGGAGGGAATTTAACTCTCTTCCCTCCCAACCAAAAACAAGATATAATAGCATAGGGTAGATACTGTCAGTGGACCAGATATGATGACTGAATTGTATTATGACGGAGAAATACTCCAGCAAATGCAGAAAGGATTGATATTCAACAGAGGCAAAGAAAAGGACTCTTGGAAAATAAACAGATATTTCTTTCCATCAAAACCTCCATGACAGAGCAACAGGGCCCAGGGATGGTCAAGAAGAGCAGTGAATGGATGAAAAGAGGGAACAATTAAAGAACTTCAAGAACTACACCGATTTCCTCCCCTTTGTCCCCAGTGTCCTGGTCATTTATTTATTTACCTGTAGCTATCGACATTTCTGCCCTTTGCCGTTTGGCTGGGTAGCTCAAGGCACAGAAAATCTACAAATTACGTCTCTACATTTTCCTTCATCCTTGATTAGTCTGGATTCTGCCAATGGGAAGCATGAGAAGAGAGCAGACGTGAGAGAGAAACCGCTCTTTTTCCTGCTTGCAGTAGTGCTTTTGTCAGCCGTGGGTGGCCACGGACTTAGTGAGCTGCGAAGATTCCACCGAGAATCTGTTTCAGGGCAGTAGAGATCACAGCTCCAGCTGTGCCAGAGGCGCATGCATTCTTGAGCTCTGGGGCACCACCTTTTCCTTTTTATCCCATGGTGATAAGGGTTTCTGACAGTTAATATTGGTGATGTATCAGCCTCCTCCTGCCTCCGACCATTCCAAAACTTTTCAACAAATTCCCTATATTTGTGAGAAATGCCTATAATGGTTTTGTTTTCCTGCCTGGACAGTGATTGCTACACTTAGGGATTCTCCATGAAAGGTTACTCTTCAGCATTTAGCAGAGGGAGAAAGGACACCAGTACTTTGCTAATTTAAAGTGACACCAACAATAAAGCTGGTGGACAAGAGGGGTTACCTCAGCACAGCAAGGACGTGCTGTGCACTTTTCTGCATCCTGAGGAACTCTTTACTTTCTGCTTCGATGGCAGGTGGAAGAAATATTCAATTGCTTATGGAATAAATTCCAATAACCTGCACTGTTCAGTTCCCTCACCTGTAAAATGGCCGTAATAATAACTCACCTCACTGAGTAAGAGAATTAAATGAGCTAATGTGAATAAGGTACTTAAGACAGGACAAAGTACAGAAAGAAGAGGTCGCATTAGGAACAGTCACTGCAGCAGCAGTTCTGGGTGGGGATGGCCCAGACTTCTGACCGACAGAACTGTGAGATAATAAATGCATGTCATTTTAAACCACCACATTTATAAGTTGTTACGTGGTGACCAGAAAACTAATAAACCACAACCAGTGATCTGAATGATGGAAAAGATACCCATCTGGCTCACATATTTCTGTACTTATAAATGCACAATGCATTTTTTTATTACAAATGAGGGTTCTTTCTAAAATGCTCCTGGTTCATGTCATTTCACTTAACTGAACCTCCATTGTCCCCAAGAAAATGTCCCTATACTTTAAAATGCCTCATACGACATGATAATGTGGCATCAGGTTGAGATCAAAGATTTTGAAAATGACAGACTTGTTCCAAGTCTTGGGTTCACCATATTACTTTTCCATTCAAGGAGGTATTAAAATTTGTTTCCTCATCTATCACAAAGATGGGTTCACAAATTGGTAGACCATTGAATAAATTCTGGAGAAGGACTTGTAGGGAAAAAGCGTATCATCTCTGTATTTAAGTTGGTTCTCACCGTAAGGCACAATTTTGCTGAGGATCAGTAACATAAAACATGATAGAACAAATTTCCTAATGATAGAACAAAGCTAAACTGCATAGAAAGTAGTAAGTCTTTGGGGAAAAAAATGTGCTTATGACAATGCCAGCATTACATGAAAGTATTTCCCTTCATAGTTTAGCCATTGTTTCACCCTTGACCTTTATCCAAGAATACATCATAAGTATCAAAAAAGATGATTCATTTGTTTGGAAATAAATATATGTCTTTCAGGAGAAACTTTCAGGTAACCAAAGAAAAATCATATACAATTATAGTTTTTTATGTCTTGGAAAATAACATTGTTAAACATATTTTTGAATTTGAAAGTCTCATTAGTACTTCATTACATTTCCCAGTTTAAGGTGAAAGGGCATGTGATACTAACAAGGAAAAAGAAGAAAAATGTGCTTTACAAAGAATGGCAGCTGATTGAAAAAATAATTATGTGAAAATTTAATTAGTTGGAGCCCAAGTGCTAACAAAGGAATGATCAAGTTCAGTTAATTTTTCTATTAATAAAGCAAAGTCATCTCTTAGATTAGATTAATTACTGATCAAGAAAAATATTTAAATTTTTATTATTCTGAGCTTCATGATAGAACACAGAGCTCATATGCTCACATTTTTACCAGTTTGAAAAATAAAAGGTTCTCTATGTCCTGTTTCTTTCCTTGAGAAAAATCAGGCAGGAGCCAGACTGTACAAGAATCTCTGTTACTATAGGGGAAATATCTGACCTTAAAAGGATAATAGTTCCACCTTTCTCTGTGATCTATAAATTTTAGTTACTATTGCAATCCAAGAATATTTTTAACAATTTTTAAACATATATAATTACAAATTACCAAATTTATTTAAATAAATATTCCAGAAGAGTTCTTAAGTATATTGTTACATTAACCAAGAATACAAAAATAAACATAGCTGAAATACAAATGCAGAATTAGAACTATTATAAATAAATGAATACTTTTATAGCAAGCACCTTTACATTTTCATGTATTAGAGCATATAATTTATCAATGTTTTAACTGCTTGACAATGATTCTATTCTATGTTGAAGAGAATTCAGCTATCCCATGCTAAGTATTATTACTAATTATAATTCCCTCATGATTAGCCTGTCTTGTCTTGATATCCTCATTCAATTAGTCCAGACAATGTTCTAAAATAATTCAGGACAAGTAGCATTTGTCCGTATCCAACTAGCTAGGATTTTAATGTAGGATTTGTTCATCTTTAATCTAAAATAAAATATCACTTTTCCCAAACACAAAGTTTTGAGATATTTGTTAAAAAAAATAGATTTTGTGCATTCACTAGGACATCCATCTACAAAAGCTAAATGCTTTAAGTATCAGAGAACGTACATGCTAATATTATTAAGGATCGAGATGACCTATTGGTAGGACTGAGGCCAGCGCTGATGGGCTATTCCTGTCTCCAGGAGCACATTCCACCTCGGACCTTTGATAATCCTATTAAAATAGTTACAGTACAAGGGGGAAGAGGCGACACATCAACTTCAGACCACACCCATTCTCCAGGAAGATAAACTGAAGTCCAAAATGTGCCACCCACACATCAGTGTCCCTGCTCCCTTTGCATATATGATGAGAAAATGGCCACTGTTTTCAGTGAAGACATTTTATATAACATATGTTTATAACAGGAAAAGCAAAAAACAACTATTTTCAATAAAGATGGCATAGCATTTACTACCTAGGGGAGGGGAAGTATTTTCATCATAGAGGTCCATGACTTATTACTATGAGAAAATGTTTGGGGAGCTTTTTTTATGGTACAGGCATGGCTCCTATGATGGTTTGAAGGTATGTACTCCAGAAAAGATCATGTTCTTAAAGCCAATTCATTCCAGTAGGTGTGTACCAGTTGTGGGTGGTACCTTGAGATTACATTATTTCAGATGAGGACTACCCCAGGTGGCTCCTAATCCTCTTGCCGGAGTCCAAATAAGAGATGAAATTCAGAGAAGCACACAGAGAGCTAAGAGAAACAGGAGCTAAAAGAGAGACCCTATAGGACAGGAAGCCACTGAAGCCACAAGCTGGAAGCAACACATCCTTGGAGAGAAGGGAGAGACCAGCAGGCTCGCCATGTGCTTGGCCATGTGAGAGAGGAGCTGAAGGGCACCTGCACCCAATCTTCAGGGAGAAAGCATCACCTGTCCTGACTTGGACATTTTCACGGCCTCAGAACTGTGAGTGGCAAGTTCATATATCTCCATTGTCAAAACCAACCCATTTCTGGTATTCATCAACTTTAGCAGACTAGAACAGCTCCCTACACAAAACCTTTCTGAGAACCTTTAGAAAAAGTATTAAATTTCTCTGATAAGGTAAACAAAACTATAACTTTTGGGAGGTCATAAAGAGGGGAACTCGGTAGTTGGCATGCAAGTAAGACTACAGTAGTAGGTAAAATGATGGGACCTTATTGACTGGAAACAGCTAGTGAGAAATTATTCTCCTACGGTGAGGAAGGGCCAAGAAAGTCTAAGAACTGTGATGTGGCATATTCACATTTAAGTGATGTTTCTGCTCTTTTCTGTGCTGTCATCTCTGCCTTACTCTCAAACCCTCAGGAAAAGGCTTTTAAGTTCAGTGTTGTATTAAAAGGGTTGGTGAATAAAGGGAGGGTGAAAGGGCAGCAGCCACTGGAGATGAAACGGTGAACCAGAAACAGGATTAGAAAAGGAGACAACCATAGACAAGCCTCGAGGGAATCCTTGCAAGAAAATAAAGCTTGAGCCATTTTATTTAGCACCTGACATAAAAGATATCCACAGAAGGCTGGAATGCTTCGGAATATGCAGACAGTAGCAAATTTAAGCTACTACAGCTATTACTATAACTCATATATTCCTACCGCTTAGTTCCTTCTTGAGACTATTAACATGGAATATTTAGTTATATATTTATCACTATTAGTGGCTAAAGAACATTAACTTTAGACGATTAAAGTTTAGTATTTAGTTACATATTTATCACTATTAGTGGTTAAAGAACAGTAATAAGATCATTCAAAAACCGAGATCCATTAAGGGGTAAGTGATCCCAGCCTTCCTACACTGGTTGCTTCTCACAGCATATGAAAACCAGTTTTGAAATTCAGAAGGTACATTTTATCTCTAGTCCGAAACCAATGATCTTCTAATAAGTTTTTTCTTCAAAGCATTATGGCAATTTATAATATTAAGAACCTACATCATGTGTATCATAATAATGAGAATCAATTACAATATAAAACTTACAACTCAAAGGGACTTACATTTATGTTGCGCCAGTTTTTCACCTTATGAATTTCAGAGGGACAAATCTGGTATCTCAACCCTGTCATCGATGAAATGTTAGTACAAGGTAGAAGCTGTGTCTGGGCTACACCCTTCCTAACAATGAAATGATTCAGGAAGCAAGGGGAGCTGTCAAGTCTCAAAGGCAACTGCTTTAAAATTCGGTATTCTCCACACATATCTAAAGACTATTAACTCTACAGTGTCTTCAATTAACCCCCTTAATATTTAATTAAAACTTGGAAAAGAGACAAAACAATTTGCTGGGTAACATCTCCTTTCAATGTTACACAAGGACACAGTTAAAGAAATCCACACAAGCATTACTTAAATCTCTAAGAGAAAATAACTGAATCTGAATTTATCATTAACTTTTACCATTTACTCAGGCCCCAGACACTGCGATGTTGCATGTTAACTTCTAGATTTCTGTCCAGTAGAGAAGATAATCCTAATGGTTTTGATTTCATTTCCTCGTAAGAAATCAACCAGAGGGTAGGGGGTTAGCTTACTCCCGAAGGGGCCTCGAAATCGAGCCGCAGACTAGGGGTCAAAAAAAATACCCTAGCCCCCCTGAACTGGAGGAAAGCCAGGAGGCCTGGACATAAGTTCAGCCACTGGCCTTGAGCCACTACGTTCCCCTAAAAGATGAGGCTGCACTATACAGCTAGCTGTAAAACGCCAACTCTGGAGGGGCCCTGGCAGCTCTAGGCACACCTAGAGGTGAACGGCAATAGGAAGTAAAAAGACACAGGGAGTGAGAGATTTAAAAGCTTGGGAATAGACAGAAAGAAGGTTATAGCATCCTCCGTTATTAGGTTTCATAGGATTTCAGAATGACAGCCAGCTGGAGAAGCAAACCTGGGTTTCACAACTGCACTTCTGGCATTAATTCCAGTTATACCACTTCATTGTCTTTAAGGCAATAAGACTCCTCTGGGGCATGTGCACCACCTCAAAGCTAGACGCTTCATTCCAGCAAAAGAGAGGAGCAGCGGCAAAGAGCAAATAGTGCCTGGGCCCAGCAGAGAGCCCAGAGCTCAGAGCCCAGAGCGGAAGCAGGAGAGCAAACCGCACATTGTTAGCAGAACTTTCCAGTGCTGTGCTTGGAGTGGCAGAGTATTCTGGTCCAGTCACCTCTTGTTTTATTGAGTGCTTATTTCCAGGCTTCAGTCAGTAACAGCACAAATTACTGATGATCCATCGCTACACAGAGATTGGTCGTGGCCGGAATTCTTCCTTAACATCGACTTTCAGTGCTCTTTGGGTGCTCCCTCTTTTGTGTTTAGCAAAGTTGCGGGTGCCATTTGGTTCCAGGAAATAGCTGATCTGGGATTTGAGGGATCAGGGAGGAAGCCTTATCCATTCCCTCGTGTCAGCAAAGTAACTTGGTGACATGCCCTTCAACTTTTTGCTGCAGGTTCTCTTCCTCTTCGGGGGATGTTTGTGGAGTCTCTTTCCATCCATCTCACTGACCAACTGGCTAGTCTCTTGCATATGTCCCTTCTCTACTCTCTTTACTGCTACAAACATTGTTGTTTCAATAAAGGAGTTGAAATGCACCAGCAGTTGTCAAATGTAGAAAGAAACTGGCCTTACTACCTTGGATTTGGTTCACCCCTGGCCTTTCTCGCAGCAATGCCGTCTCAGCCATCTTCATGGCTGTGTCTTCTCTATCTTCTTTCCTTTATCATTATCAGCACCAGTGAGGCAAAGGGCCCCACAATGCATACCTTTTCCACTTGTGCCTCTTTTCCTTCGTGGTCTTCTTAAGGAACGGGCTCTTCCATTAAACAGTCTGTCTGCAGCCTGCCCTGAGTAGCTCAGCCTCTGCAGACAAGTTCTTTTCACCACATCCATCACCTGCCAAAAGCCCTGGAGTCTCCTGCCATCCGAGGGGAGTGGGTGGGATCAGAAGGGGCTGTGCAGATCTCTCCCTGTTCGCATCCCCTGCCCAGGGACGGTAGGACCCACCTGCCCAGGGCCCTCTGCACATCCTCTTCTCTCTGAGGATTTGGCATTACTGTCTCTGGTGCATGTAAGCCAGACTATCTTGACACCAGTATATGGATTTTTAAAACCACCATGAATCTGAAAGGACCACGCAACTTTCTGCAGCCAATTTCTAGCATTTGCCAGCTGCTGGCCACAGCTATGGCCCTAAGGTATGTTAAAGTAAAACGAGAGAGAAAGGGATCAGGGGATCTGGAAACATTAGTCTTCAGACAAGTTTATTATAGCTGAATGCACAATTTATATACTAGCAAGAAGTATGTGGAAGGTTGTTTGCATGCAAAAGCTTAAGAAACAAGCAGTACAATAACAACTTCAAGGGAACAAACATATCTAAGATTAAAGTATTCTTTTCCTTCAAGCAAGTCTCTTCTGCACATCATTACGCCTTATCTGCACATCTAAGTTTCTATTGAAGTTTCATGTTCTCAAAACGTATGCCTTCACTTTCTCAGTTTATGAACCAAGTCTGCTATTTCAAGTTAAGCATTAACCTTTCAACTCCTACAGCCAGCCCCCGTGTCTGGATTGATTTGAATACTTTGCTTTTCTTCCTGTGCCATTTACCCTCTTACCTCCCCTTTCCCACCTACCACCACCCTTGGGTGAATGGATTTTGTAAATCAAGTTGTTGTAATTTGTGAATTTGTTATTTTTGTTTTTTTCTGTGAAGCAAGTACAAAGGATGTGGAGAGGGAGGAATTGTTCCCCAGCACTCCCTTTATAGCCATCACTGTCTTGTTTCTCGTAACTCAGGTTAGGTTTTGGTCTCTAGAGCCACTGCAAAAAAAAAAAAGAAAAGAAAAGAAAAGAAATGAGCCTGAAGACATGGGGCAGGAGGAAAGACCTCCCAGCCAGATGTGCTGGCTTTTGAGGGGGAGTGATTTTCTTTCTTCCCATGAAGGGAAAAAAGCTTTTTTCACTGGGACATTTAAAGTTCCCCAAGTGAGGGGGAAGTACCACTTCTGGACGAGTGCCCTTGCAATCCAGAATCATCAGGGAACACGAACTTTTAAATCCTGAAAGGTCTGAAATGTATTTTGGCCACTGCCATGTCTGGCTGATATTTCCGAGGAATATTGGGTGCTGTGAATAGGAACTGAAGGGGGAAACTTATTAAGCTCATTATACCTGTGATTGTTTGGCTTTTTCTTGTATTTTAAGAGACTAAATATGGGAATACAGTGGACAGGGTGTCAAAATAATTGTACAATTTTAAAATATCACAATTAAACATGAGCTGGTTTCCCACACACAAACACACAAACAAAAGAGAAATTAACCTGCTTTGCGTGTACTTAAGTTAGCAATCTTATTCTAACATTTTTAATACCTTTCCTAATAGACAATTTAAATCTGTTTCTCAAATGCACCTGAAACCAGGTGTAAAATAACTGTTCCTTTCTAAATAAGGATTTGAATAAAACAGTGTTCTACTTATATTTATATGATAATTATATTTCAAGTTTTTGGAAATTATACCCTATGAAAAGTTTTTAATATTTTTTTAAAAAATGATACTTTGTCATCTTTACATTGAGTAAAAATCAGTAGGAAAAAAATCCATATTGTATCAAAATTTTAATCAGTGGACCTTGAATAATATTTTTTTCTTTTTTAAGCAATTACCTTCGCCTACCTCAAAGAATTTTTATTTGTTTTTCTGCTGCTCCTCTTAGTGAAGTGTGAAAGAACAGATACAAATAAATAAAAGGAAGACCCTCCCATTCCTTTCAAAATGCACACAAAGATGTATTCCATAATTAGATAAACATGCTTACGGGCACACTGTCAGGCATGCATTAGGTCCATTAGGTGTGTGCAACCAACTTTTCATCGGCAAAGACTACGGATTTGCTGATGAAAGGCTGATAATTACAGCATCATGTCTACACTAGAACCATCCCTCAGAATACATGGGAATGATTTGTATACTATTATGTCGAATTTATTTATTTAGATTAAACATTATGGGATATGCCTTGTGTTCCATTGTTCAAAATATTAGAGCAGGTAGATATCCAGTGAATAAAGCAGATATTAAGTAAAGAATTGCTCAAATAAAATTAAAATTATAATTCTCTTAAAGAAAAAAATGCATGATGCCATGAGGCTATTTAAGGGAGAACACAATCATAGATAAAAACTGATTTGAGGGAAGAACACAAAACAAAATTCAAGGAAAATACAGGATTAATACTGCATTGATACGAAAATTCCTAAGTAAAACTGAAAATATAGCACCAAAACTTTATCCCATTAGACATCATTTTAGCTGAAAATAGAAGAAAACTAACCTACTTGCAGTATATTAAACAAATAATGACTTATGCTTCTTACATTAACAGGCATTCACGAGATAGCAAACCAGGGACTGTACAAATGCTTAATGATGCTTTCAGGAACACAGGATCCTTCTCTTTTCACCTGCCATCAATTTATTGCGTTGATTTTCATCCCAGGCAATACACTTCATGGTTACTAGAAAACTGCTGTTAAACTTCTAAATAGCCACGCTCTGGTAGAAAGTATGAGGATAGGGTGAAGGGACTATGCCAGTCTGGAGACTCTGTTTACAACACATTGACCAGCAGTAATGACCAAGCATTGGCCAAAGAGATTGGCTGGTTTGGATAAATTATGATCACTCCCTGAGCTGAAGAGATATCTGCCAGCCTAGCACCTAAAGAAACTGGAGTTCAGGCAGCAAAGAAAAAGTTGAGCTTGATGGGGTAAGATGATGGGAAGGCAAAAAAAGAGAACCTGCTGCAAACATCCCTCAAGAAATTTACTCTTTCTAGTTTAATAAGCTAGAAATGCTGAAATTTTGTGTAGGTGCCCTTTAAATTAATGCAATCTGTTTGGCAGGTTTCAATTTATTATCACACCCTTTTTAGAAAGATAAATGTGAACTATTTTATCGTCATTTTAGTCAAAACATGTATTCAAATACCACCTGTTAATACTTTTCTTTTCTTTAGAATAGCAATTATTTTTTAGCATTTTTTATTTTAAATCAGCATGTTTATTTTTATTTTCTCCCACCATTCTGTTCATTTGGATTATTTTCCTTACACTTGAATATGAAGAAAATAATTTATGGGGAGCATTTCAGAAAAAAAAAACAAAAAAGATGGCTTTTAAGTATTTGAGAGAAATATATGCCTTATACATATTATAAAGGAAGAAAGGCTGGATTTTAAGTAAAAGATTTTTGTGAGAAGAAAAATGGGTTACAGGTTTGGTAGGCTAATAGAAATGACAAGGTCTGTTAGCGTATACAGGAAGGCTAGATTTCAACAAACTTTAGAGGTAATGCTTTCCACAGAGAGTTCTACAGAGACTTCTAAATACAGAGAAAGAGAGAGATGGTTAAAGACGAGAAGATACAGAAAGAGTAAGAAAGGAAGGGAAGCACTGAGTATGGGAGAGAGCAAGATATATCATTTATAACAAATGTCTTAAGACTAATCAAAAACAGGAAGGACAGATTGTTGATTTTGACATTTGTTTTACAAATGACGCTGTTCAGTGTTTGTGTTAAGGGCTGCACTACTTCAGATGCAGTATTTGACAGGTGGCAGGATCTACACAGAAGTTAAGACAGTAAGACCAACAAAGTAGGTGACAAAATATTAGGAAAGACCTAAAGAGAATTCTGCAGAATTGAATCAGTACTGAAGTTTCAGAAATGCAAAATGATAATAACAAATATATAAGAAAAAATAGGACTTTATTATTTCATTCTGAGCTAGACAGAATCAGAAAGGGAGAAGCTGCATTCTGACAAGCAAATAAATATATATGCTGACAATTTCCTATTATCAGCATATAGGATAATAGGAAAACTGGGGGACTTGAGCATTTCTTGAAAAGGTACCAGGAAGCGGAAAGGTTGAATGTTGAGTGCAATAACTGAAAACATATTGGAAAAGTAGGTGAAAACTAGTGATTGCTTCATTCTTAAATCAACAAATATTTATGTTTGCTAGGTTGGACGTTGTGAGCAGAAGATGCAACGAAAAAATCTCGCCATCTATTGTAAACATGGGAAGATAAGTTATCATTTCACAATGCTTTCATGCACTATTAGGTATGAGCTACTAATGTTTTCCCCAGTGAATTTCACTGCCCATCAAACTGAGGTCAAATTCCTTAGCAGTCAAATCCCTTCTGCTATAGCCTAGCGTTTTCCAAAATGTGTTTTGGGAAAACCAAGCCTGTTCTTTAAAAAAATGTTCTATAGTAAATACATAGGAATGTATTTACAGTAAGTAAATAAATACACAGGAAACCCTACTTGTTATATTCTCTTCTTAGAGAATAGTGATTCATACTAAAATTCTAAAAGACTTTGAAAACTCCTACTTAATTTGATTTTGTTTGTTAACTCTCTGACTGTATTTGCATCCACAGCCCTTTCTTTCTACTGTTACCTTCTAGTATCTGAAAGAACTAATAATATTCCAGCTTAGAAAATTCTGGTTTTGTCTAGGACATTTCCAGCATTCTGTTTTAGAGCATCTTTTCTTATATTCTATTCTCTTGTCAAAGCTGAGGTGTAACTTCTCACCATATATACCATAGATTTATTACCTCTCTTGCTACTCTAATTTTATGCTTCTTTCTTTATTGAATTTCTCTAACTACACATAGCATTAAAAAGCATTCACAACCTTTGACCTAGAAATATGAGAATTTGTCCTATAAAAAATCTGAAATGAAGAAAGAAGTTTTACACGAAAAGATACACGACATGTGTCTAATATTAGCAAAACCTAAGACAATGAATAAATTTCTGACAGAAAGAAGTGGCTCAGTATTTAGAATGTGTAAAATGGTGGAAAAAACTACCATTAACATTACAGTTAGGAAGAATTTTTAAAACTTAGTGCAACTTTTTAATCTACTTATTCATTTAGATTAATGTAATATTAACTTTAAAAAGCAGCAAGATGCAAAATTGTACAGACTCTATTCCCCCAAAGAGATGAAACAAATACAGAGGAAAGGTTGAAGGGAAATATTCCCAAATGATAACTTTGATTTTCTTTGGGTAGATAAATTTTAGGTAATTTTTTTTCTTTTTCCAAATAATCTGGACTTTCAAAAATTTCTACAATGAAACTTTATTAATTTTATAACTACAAAATAAAACAAACAAACCCTTATGTATTCATCAGGGCGAATTCAGTTTTCTTTCTTGTCATGAAGACTTCCCTAATTCCCCCTAGCAGATGTCAGTGCTTCTGTTTCCCAACTTCAGGACTCTGGTGTGTGTCTCAGGGTACATCTCACGTTCTGCGTTGGACCAGGGGTAATTGTATAATTGTCTCACTCTTCCTGTACCAACTTCGATTCTGTTTTATGTCTACTATAGTGTCTAACACACAGCATTTTATAATGCAGACATTAAAGAGACATTTGCTTAATGAATAGATTATTTTCTCTCACATTTACTCATATTTGTCAATACTTTGGAAAGAAACTTCATTAAAATCAAGTGATATATAATCATAGGCATTCAAGTCCCTTAACCAACTGCCTTTCTTCTCTTTGTAGCTAGTATCCAAATACCTGTCACCCTGCGATAAGACTGATATCTTCTTTCTTCAATTTTTTAAATTAATCAATTAACTTATTTTTTTATTACCCAAGTTGTAGGCTTTCAGGCAGAAAATACAGGGTTCCTAGAAACCACCCAACAAACACACGTCCTTATTATTAACAGTTCATATCAATGTGGTACCCATATACAAGTGATAAAACAAAACCATTATAATTATACAATTAACTGCAGTCCCTACTTTAGGGTTCACTGCTTGTGTTGTACAGACATACAGTTTTTAAAAGATTTTTATTCTACTAACATATACAACCTAACATCTCCCCTTTTAACCACATTCAAATATATGATTTACTAGTGTTAACTGCAAAAAAAAGTTGTGCTACTATCACCACCAGCCATTATGAAAACACTCCCATCACCCCACACAGAAACTCTGACCAATGAAGATTTAACTCCCCATTCACTGCACCTACTCCAGGCACTGGTAGAGCATATTCTACTTACTTACTGTCTGAATTTGCTTATTCTATTTATTTCATATCAGTGAGATCATACAATATTTGTCCTTTTCTGTCTGACTACTTCATTCAACATGATGTTTTCAGGTTCATCTTTGCAGTCCCAAGAATCAGAAGCTTGTTCCTTTCATGGCTGAATAATAGCCCATTGTATGTATATCCCATATTTTATTTATTCACTCATCTGTGGATGGGCAATTGGGCCACCTCCATCTTTTAACAATTGTGAAAAATACTATGAACATTGTGTATGAATATCTCTTTCAGCTCCTTGTTTCAATTCTTTAGAGAACACACCTTGAAAGGGGATTTCCATGTCATTGGGTAATGCCATTCTAAGTTTTCTGAGGAAATCCAAAATTGTTTGCCACAGTAGCTACACCATTTTACAATATCACCAATAAGGAACAAGTGTCCCAATTTTTTAATATTCTCTCTGACACTTCTTACATTCTGATTTTTGAACAGTCGTGCTAGTGGATATGAGATGGAACCTCATTGTGGTTTTGATGTGCATTTCCCTAATGGTTAATGATGCTGAGCATCTTTCTCATGTGCACTTTTGGCCATTTATGTATCTTCTTTGGAGAAATGTCTATTCAGGTCTTTTGACCATTTTTTAAAATTGAGTTGTTTGTCTTCTGGTTGTTGAATTGTAGGGCTTCCTTATATAATCTGGGTATTAAATATAGTCAGATATGTGGTTTCCACATATTTTTCTCCCATTGAGTAAGATTTCATGATAAACTCCTTGGATACATAAAAGTTTTTAATTTTGATGAAGTCCCATTATTTATTTTTTTCTTTTGTTGCTTGTGATTTTGTGGTAAAATCTAAGAAACTACTGCCTAACATGAAATCCTAAAGATGCTTCCCTTTGTTTGCTATAGGAGTTTTACAGGTTTGTTACTATATTCAGTTCTGATCCATTTTGAGTTAATTTTTGCATATGGTGTGGCATAGGGATCCCTTTCATTCTTTTGCATATGGAGATCCAGTTTTCCCAGCACCATTTGTTGAAGAGACTATTCATTTCCCATTGGTTGAACTTTGCAACTTGTCAGAAAACAACTGACCATACATGTGAGGATTTATTTCTGAACTCTTAGTTCAATTCAATTGATCTATATGTCTGTCCTTGTGCCACTACGGCGATGACTGATCATAAGATTATAAGTTTTGAGATTGGGAAGTATGTATCTTCCAATTTGCTTCTTCTTTTACAAGATGGTTTTACCTATTCAGGACCCCTTACACTTCCATATAAATTTGATAATTGGCTTTTCATTTCTGCAAAGAGGCTTCTGGAATTATGATTGGGATTGTATTGAATCCATAAATCATTTTGAGTAGAAATGGCATCTTAACAACATTTAGTGTTCCAACCCATGAAGACAAAATGCCTTTCCATTTATTTAGGGCTTCTTTGATTTCTTTCAGCAGCTGTAGTTTTTCATGTATAAATCCTTTACAAGCCTGGTTAAATTTATTCCTAAATATTTGATTATTTTAGTTGCTACTGTAAATGGAATTTTTGTCTTGATTTCTTCCCTCAGATTATTCATTACGAGTGTATAGAAACACTACTGATTTTTGTGTGTTAACTCCATACCTGGCTTAGTGGGTGCAGAATCATTTCCCCCACAAAAGTATATTCAGGTCTCCAAGCCCTGATCCTGAGGGTGTGAACTCATTTGTAAACAGGACCTATGAAGACATTATTAGTTAAGGTGAGCCCAAACTGAATGATGGGGTCATAATCCAATATGACTGAAGCCATCATAAGCATAGGAAGCTGGACAAAGAGAGCCAGGGGAGAGGTAGGAAGCCAGAAGTCAATGGAACCTGGCAGAGAAAGGAGAAACCATTACCATGTGCCAGTATTACCAGGTGACAGAAAAGCCAAGGGCCAAGGATCAGTCAACCTCAGAACACCACAGTCTTGAGGGAGAAAGCATTGCCTTCCCTTAACCTCAAAACCATGAGCTAATAAATTTGTCAAACCAACTTGACAAATGAGTCAAGCCAACTTATATGGTATTTGTTTTAGCAGCTGAGAAACTAACACACCGCTACACTGTGGAATTAGTAGTTGAATCTCTGATAGTTTCGTTGTGGCTATTTCAGGATTTCTGTAAATAGGATCACGTCTTCCTCAACTAAGAAAAACTGGACTTCTCAATTTCCAATTTGGATGCCTTTTATTTATTTTTGCTTACCTAATTGCTCTGGCTAGAAATCGCTGAAACTTGCTTAAGAGTAACCCCCAGAATAATCTTTCGACTAGATTTGAAATCCCTTAACCATTGAAACTCTATTTCTTTTTCCTTTTTTCAGTCAACACGATGCCAGGGCCAGTTATGCCCACGATGCTAGGGCCAGTTGTGTCCTGTGATGCCAGGGCCAGGCTTAGACCCCTAGAAATTATGTCCCATGTAGTGGGGAAGATCAGAGTTTGGCTTAGAGAGAAACCATATTTGAGCAACAGCAGAGATTTTCTGGAGATGACTCTTGGCGCCTCTCCTAAGTAGGTTCAGTTTGCTATTACAGAGCTAAGTTTCATGAGGGCAAGTCTCAAGATTGAGGCCTTGGCTATTAAACTGAGCCCCTCTTGCTTAAGGAAATGTCAGGAATTCTCCAGGTGGGGAAGCTTAATAGTTCTACTTTCCCCAATCCCTCAAGGAGTTTGCAAACCCTCCTCCATTTTCAGCCCCAAATCCTCTGAAATGCATTATGGTATAACATTAACTTGTGCAGAATATTAAGATTTGATTCTTTATTTCAGGTTCTTTATCAAAAAAAGCCAAATTAGGTTGTTTAAGTTAACTGTCTAGACAATTAGATAAGTGCTAAAGAAAATTCAAATCTTGGACAAAGTAAGCATTTTTCTTTTTGTCTCACACAAAAGTAAAATCTTTAAATATACACAATATTATTTTTTTACCTTGTATATTGAATCACCTTAGTTTTAAACAGATTGGTTTCATCACATCTTTAATCAGAGTTTGACCTTTTTCAGCTTTTTTTAACAGCTGCTGTATGGACCCATGCTGACTTTCAGAGCTGGAGAACCAAATCTGAGTTTCAGGTGTCACACAGACTCTTAAAGTTGCAGAGAACTACTGGGCTGTACAAAGTGTAAAGCACCTCAGAATTTAATGATAACAGTTAAAGCTTATACTCTAAGCTCTAATTTTTATAAGCATTTTTAAATGAAGCTACTTTCAGAAACCACAGTGTTGTTCTGTTTCACTTTTACACATTTAGCAGGGTTATGCTAATTAAAAGATAAAAATATAAATTGTATAATTGTCCTGCCTCTCTTTTAAAGGCTTTCCTTGTTACAGATGGAGTTCTGATCCGTAGTTGACTACAATACTTTTAGAGAAGTATTAGAGCATAGCAGTGCAACTGGCAATCTGGCTATTTCTATGATCTACAGCTTTATAAAGAATAACTAAGACTTTGATTAACACCTTACCATCGTTTAGCATCATACAGATTAATATCAGGACATAACATGGACAGTGAGAACATTGTCAAGATTTCCAGAATTTAATACAATCTTTAAATATATGAATAATATTTTACCTATACAAATGTAACCAGCAACAGTATAGAAAAAATCCCTTTTAACCACTATAATACTTCCCAAACACCTCCTATGCAATATGTTAAACTATTTTAGCACCTTACTTATACAAGGTGAAAGAACAAATTATTTGTAACAGTTTTTCCCTTAACAGTGAGAAGACTTGTTTCTGATACAAAGGATCATAAGGCCAACATAAATATTAATAAAACTATTATTCTTATGTAAAATCTTTGTTTTCTAGACAGAGTACTCAGATGATTAAGAAAAACACAAACAAAAACAACTTTAAGAGCAGACTGACAATTATGTTACTTTAATGTGATTAAACTGAACTTTATTTTCATATGAATCTGGTTTGACACAAAAGATTTCATTTTTAAAATATATGATAAGCTTATTAAATTTTGGTCAGCACTGACTATGACAGATAAAATTCACTTTCATAAACTCCTTTTTACAACTCTCTATATTTATTCAGAGCTCACAGTCAACAATGACGATAACAAAAACTTCCTCCAACTCTACTGTTTCTGTATCCATTCAGGGCTTGTAGCAAACAATGACCATTACAAACAAAACCCATTCCATTAAACTTTCTATCGCCTTCCATATCCACTCCTTATAGTTTTTATTTATCCAGACTGCACATAATCAGAAGTAAATTTGATAATAAATTTACAAAGCGTTTTTAACCTGCATACTTTATTCCAATAACATTATTCAGGAAAAGGAGGAAACAGAAATACTATAAAATAATGGAAGAAGGAAGAAATTGATGCTTGGGTCTGGAACACAGCCAGGCATCTATATACCTTATACTCAAAACACACAAATGATTACTTTACAATATGCTTAAAACCTCAGTCCAATTCAGCATTACCTTCAAAGGTCAGAAAAGTCCCAAGTTTGAAATAAAATCAGCTTTTTGATATTTAAGGGATTTATATCCAGGAAAAAGCTCACATTTTCCACAACATTATTCCCAGGTGCTAAATAATACCAGGAATATGTTGGTTCACAAAATAAAATTACAGCTTCTAAAAAAACCAGTTCAGAGTTCTATTTGTTTAAATGTTACTTTCTTATTTTAAAGGTCTTACAAGGGTCATCCTTCTGGGAGGTCTTCGTAGGTCATTCTTTATCTATATGCTTTTTAAATTCTTGCAGCACTTTTATTTCTTCATTACTACTGTCTTACATTATGTCCTTGTACTAGTATATTCTAACTAGAATATTAACTCTTTGACAGTAAGAATAGGTTTTCTTTGTTAATGACAGTATTCACTAATAGAAACATACTGACATGGACAAAGCCACTGCAAATTCAAATTCTTCCACATGCTGAGGTAACAAATGGCCAAGTAACTAAAAGCCAGATTGTTTGAAATCCAGGTAATCAAGGTCATAAAAAATTCATTTATATTTCTTTTTTTATTAATTTTTAATTTTTTTTAAAATACCAAAAAACACCAAACAAACACAAACATTCGTAACTTCTGATCATTCTGTTCTACACACATAATCAGTAATTCACAATATCATCACATAGTTGCATATTCATCATCATGATAATTTCTTGGAACATTTGCATCTATTCAGACAAAGAAAACAGAAAAAAATCCATACATACTATTACCCTTCACTCCTCACCCTCATTTATATTTCTTACGAAACTTAACTGATTTCTTAAATAAAATATGTTTGAAGCATTAGCATATTCTTATTTTATTATACTTTGCATAATTGTTACTATTATCAGATTTATTGCTCAGTTTATGTAACCTAACCTGTCTAGTTAGGCTATTTTTTAAGAGGAATATTGAGAATGAACTCATAATACTAACTTATTTTATTAGTAAGCTTGTGCAAATTTAGGGAGAACATACACAAGTAGAACAAAATTTCATCTGTTCAATTCAAAATTTATTATAAAATTCCTTTTATCAGAGACTGAAAAATTTGTTTTCTTAATATCTTAACATACAAACAATTTTAAAAAGTACTTTGACTATCAAGTTCTGGAAAATATACACAGTTGTTTAGTTTGTTCCAAGTCTAAATTCAAGAAAACCTTTCCATATCTCTCAAAGATCTTTTGTCTTACTGAAGTTTGATAATTAGATTTTATTCAGTTACTCCTATCCCAAGGCTATTCATATTTTAATAACGATGTGATTACTACTTACCATTGCAAAGGTATTGGAAAAACAATACTAATAAACATAACCTATTCTGTAGTTTTTTTATGCTACCATTTCTAATCTCTAAGCCTAGTAAAAAAAATAATTCTAAACCACACCTCCCCATATTTTTCTGTGCCTAGCCCTCCCACCAAAAGTGGCCAGGCCTTAGGGCAGAATGAAACCTGGCTTATTGAAAGTTTTAGATGAGGGCAGTGAAATTGAGAGTTCCTATGACTTCTTTAACTATTTCCAATTACTAGACTTACTTTACTAAAAGTTGTGACCAGGAACATTGGAAAAGGAATTTGTTTTTTCCAGAGGCACCCCTTTGACAGAATGTGCTAAAATTATCACAAACCACTATATATACCTCAGTGTTGTTTCATTTAAATTTAAAAAGAAATTGGGAAGGAATACAAGAGAAGTGCTTTTGTAGCCTTGGATATTTCCCATCACGTATGCACTTCAAGTGTGTGTCGGTGTGTCTACTCAAGATTGCGAATAAAAATAAAATCTATGCCTGCATAGTTAACCAATTAAAGAACTCCTTTGCCGAGGGTTCAGAAGAAGATAAATACCTTATTACAAAATAATCATTTTGGTGGAAGATAGAGGAGTATAGCTTAGAATTTGAATGGAGTGACACACATGGGAGAAGCACTACACATAGTTGGAAGGCAACATAGCATGGTGATTAATAACTTAGGAATCCTAGTAGGAAAACTTTCATTTCTTCCTAGATGTAGAGCCTGGAAAAGTTATTTAAAGGGACATATTAAGAGGACTTAATTTGTATGCATATTTAGATTTTTAAATGGCAGAATGTACTCCAAATACGATTCACATAAGTTCTCAGTAAAGGTTAAATGATGATGGTGACGATGATGTTGAAGATGGGGAGGAAACCTAACCACATGATAGGATGCAACCTGCTCAGCCTACCAAACCAGGCTGTCAAGAAACCCCAAACATTCCAGCTTGGCAGCACTGACGCCCCCACCACGACAGAGAGTTGAATTTGCTTTGTTATGACTATATTTAATTTATTTTGCCCTATTAATTTATAAGTTCTGAACTTATTAGAGAATAGCTATAGTTTGGATAAAAAGTGTGAGCTGCCCCAATTGGAGTAAATTAAATGTTATAACAAGTAGCTACATACATGACTAATTATCCCGGTTGGCAGTCTTTACTTTAAAAATTTGCACCTGCTTATCTGCATACAGAATACTTTGGTTTACCATGGAGATTACTCCAAAACCCAACAATATTGAGTGATGATTACATCCATAAGGTTTAGGAAAGAAATGTAACAAACGTCCTCCTTAAACTTAACATAACCCCCATGAATAAGCTTGATGTCTATTTATGACTTTTTCTTATTTATTTTGAAACAAGAACATCCAAAGAAATGCATGACCGTTAGTGATTATCTTGCCTTCAAATACTGAATGTAACATACACTTTTATCTAACTCCCCCATGTCAGTATTGCTTGTGAATTTTTAGCTCATCTACTCTAATGGGTGAGAATCTATTGGCTTTCTTGACCAGTGAAAACAGATGTTTCTGGGGGTTTGTGAACCAAATCCCAGTCTTAGATAAAAGGAGGAGAAGAGAACAGAGTAATACATGAAAGAAGATTACAGCATTGGCCCATATTAAAATCAGTGGAGAAAGAAAATTCGGTACTTAAATCAGTAGTAATGGAGGACCAAGTGGAAGCTTTGTGAGTATATGCCAGCATAGGGCCTCTGGATGCATGGCACAAATGTGAGGTAGACAGGAAAACTGTAAAGTCCCAGCTCACTACTTAAGAGAACAGTGCCTAGTACATAATCAGCTTTCCCCAAACAGTAGCTACTATTAACAGTGGTGGTAGGTGGTAGTTTTTAAATGTCCACAAATTATTTCATACTTCTCCCTTCAAAAGGTGGAACCTGAATATCCTCCCCATGAGCTGGACTCAGGGTATAGCTGCTGATGAACAGAATACGTTGGAAGTGTTGGCGTGCCCTATCACTGTGGCTTCCTTTTGCTCTCTCCCTTTGAAACACTCTCTCTGGGGGAGTTCACTGCACTCTAGGCAGGCCCACATGCCAAGGAACTGAGATCTGCTAAGAGTCAATGAGAAACTGAGGCTTTGGGGGAACAGTCATGTGCTTTCCTGTTTGAAAGGAGAACCTCCAACCCAATCCAGGATTCAGATGGTTGTAGTCCTGGCTGACAAACGGACTGCAATTGACACTCTTAGCCAGAACCACCCGAGTAAGCCACTCTAAAATTGTTTTAAGCTGCTCAATTTCAGAGTAATTTTCTACACAGCAATAAATAACTAATACACACTATTGTTATTACCACTTCGGGTAAGCCATTTAAATGTATATTTGCTTCCATTGCTCAGTGTACTTACTGATTTGTGAGGCAATAGTTAAAGAGTAATTCAAACAAGGCTAGTACTGAAATTCCAAAACCCCCAGTGTATCAGAATGAACCTATTCCTGAAGACATTGCTGCTTAGAAATCCAGGGACAATTGGTACCCAAAAGTTGAAAACAAATGCTTAAGTAATGCTACTTTCTCCTTACACCTAATTAAATCATCCCTTAGTAAATAGGTCATGGATGGATATAAGAGTCCAGGGCTTGAAAGGAGGAGGCGAAAAAAAAAGAAATGATGTATTTTGTTCAGATTGTCAAATTCTGTATCTTTACTGCTAGTTCCATGTGGCTTTCGTGGGGGAAAGAACAGCAGGAAAGAGATTTCTTTAAAAAGAGTAAAAAATGATAAAATGTTTTGAGGAGGGTTGATACACATCACTTAATCCAATCTCCTACAGGAATTTCTTCCACAGCATTATGGACATGTCATCTATGGCTTCTTCTTTCATAACCCCAGTGATAGGGAATTGACCAATTTATTTTTTTAAAACCCTGCTAAAATTTGGAAACTCAATTGTTAGATTATTGGCAGGTCAGAGTCTCCTTTTCCACATGAATGCACTTCTGCAATCTGGAGCAAAGTAAAACACATCTAGTGTGTAATTTCTGCAAATTTTGGAACAGTTAACATGTCATCTTGTAATTTTAGCAGAGAAATGTGAAAAGGACACTGCGATCCTCTTGACACATACGTTTCTAAATGGGAGAACAGAATTGAAGAGTCATAAATGAGTGTGGGCATTTTTATTCGCATTTTGGGACTAAGAGTGGGGATAAAAATTCATAACATTAGACCAAAACGCCCTATCTTTTGCTCCCTACTCCCGGTCCAAATTACACATAAATGCCCAACATTTAACTATCAAAACAAAATCTTCTTCCCTTCTTCTATAAATTCCCAATATTAAAGTATTAAAAATTTAAAAATGAAATAATGTGTTCACTTCTTATATACACTCTTTCCTTGAAACTGTAATGTTATAGGTCAGACTCATAAAGGTAAGTGAGGGTAACATATTTTTTAAACAATTGTTTTTTTTAGATGCATGGTCCAGGAGTCAAACCCGGGTCTCCTGCATGGAAGGTGAGCATTCTGCCACCGAAGCACCCGTGCACCCAAGAGTAATATATTTTGTCAGGACAGTAAGTTCTAAAATGTTTAACAACTCTATTTTCACGTCTTTAGAATTGATTCTAGACAACTTATATTCTTTAATAGTATAATTACACTGAAAATGATTGAATGACCCCTTATAATACCATCAATAAAATTCCTAAGTTAAGGTATACAAAGATAACATTAATACTTAGAGAGATGACTGACCAGTGAGAAATTTTGGAACTGACCATATCATTTCATTTACATAGAATCTACTTAAAAAAGAGAAGGCAACCACTAACATGACAAGCTTGATCAGCTCACAAAGAACAAAGTTAGTACTAATTTTAGTAAAACCTAATTTTAATCAAGAAACATCATTTTCTTTCATCATCTTTTGGTTCTAATCACGGCTTTCAACTGTGTGCTGCACAAAAATGACTGCTCAACTTTGAAGGTTACTGTAGAGATCCATCACACTACATTTATGTCCATTGCTGTAAAACACCACAAATTCCTTACAATTCTTAAGTATCATTCCTGGAACTATGGCCGAATCGACTTACATGTCCATTGTGTTCATAAAGGCCTTTCTTAAACATCCACACACGATGAAAAAGGAGTATCTAAGGTCTCATGCGATGACAAGGAACGACATAATGGCAATAGAGTTCTTATTACCTAATCCAACAGAAAACAGAACATATAAACGTTAATACCAATAAACAATAGTAATAAAAAATAAAATTCTCATCTTCCAGATCATGAAGGTTATATATACTTTTCCTTTATCACAAAATCACTTGTCACATATATGAAGCCACCAACTGATTAATGCTGTCTTTAGGAATAATGATTATTTAGTATGTGGTTATGTCTTTAATCCATGAATAATCTATATTCTCAATGTATGTAGTAAAAAATACAGACCTTGATGGTATCATATCGAAAATATTTTCTATTGTATTATATTCGACTGTGACAACAAAATAAATTGTCTATTACTTGGCTGATCAAAGAGAATTTGGATTTGAGAAGCCTTATATACATGCAACTCTAGCTCTGTCTTCAATTTCAGTACAAGACGCAGCTGTAATTACACAATCACATGCACATACGTACACACACACACAGAAACACATACACACTTTTGCTATAGTATGGTCAATTTCAGAAAACTTTTTCGATAGTTAACATGAATTTTACTCAGCACCATGAATAACTGCATTTGTCAGGCCCTTCTCATCCTCCATCTCTGCAAAACTGCTCTTTGAGCCCTATCACAAGTTCAGCTTGATTTAGAACTTCCAAGCATTATACAGGAGGTTTATAAGTACCTAAAAATAATCCTCTTGGACTCAGAATCATAGCACAGAAACTGGCACTTAACATTATCCCTGAAAGTGCTCACTGAATAAATGAACAGGCTACTCTCTATATCTTCCTTTGGGGTGCAACTTTCCTACCACCACCCATCTGAAATTACTACAAAGTACAATGATTACCTTCTGGATGCTACAGAATGGTAGAAAAAAACTAGAGCTATAAAGGTCTGGGTAGATAATAGAAAAAATATTTCATTTGATAGCCTTTTAATCATTTTTGGTATAGTCTTATGATGCGTGCACACACTGCATAGTTACTATAGTATACAATAGTTATTTGTGACATGCGTGCAAAGACACAAAACAGCTGACAATGCTGAATTTTATCTGGATCCCTAAGATTTTGAAAACGGTGAAATCCCCCACTACTTTCTGTTCCAGGAAACAGCTCTGAAAAGAACCACCCTCAGCCTATACCCACACGCAGTATCTCCTTAAAGACCCTTTTCAGAGAACAGTCTGGACTTCAGCATAAAACACTCTCTGATTTAATAGCTGACTTGCCACCCTTCCATCTGATCTTCCTTTTTCTGCCTCTCTTGGCCCCGATCTCTCTTCCTGGCCTACACAGACTCTAGATGGAACATGTTCTACTTGGCCTCAACAGTAAGCTCAGGACATAACCCCTTGTAAACACACATCATTGGCTGACCTCCCCCTAATATTCTCCAGAATTTTCCTACTTGCTCGGTGCAGTCCTTAAAAGACTAGTTGCCCTCTGTTTCAGGGGAGATGGGCCCCACTAGATTCTCCTCTCTCTCCCCCACTGCAATACTCTTTCTGCTCCCCCTTTCCAATAGCTTTCTGGTCTTTCTCCCTTATTGCAGGAACCCTGAATAAGGTCTAGTCTGAATAACATTATTGGCGCAATTTTTTCCTTGACACAATGCATATGTATCTTTTCTACGGTTTATTTTGCCAGATACTTCAAATGTGCTGAATAGGAGATGACTGTTCAACATGATAGACTTTTAATCTATTACTTTGTTCTATTCAGTGAAATACTTTACTGACACTTCTATGATAGAATAAATGGCCAATACAAGCTTTCAGCCCAATTGTCCTTTTTTCCTTGACAACATTTAATACACTTCTAAGGGGAGCAGTAAAAGATACAGGTTATGAGGTTTTGTAATGGATTTACTTGGAATAGACATTTTCATGTTATGTCCTGGCATCAGAACAAATTCCCCTAAATCACTTAAATCCACAGAAATATACAATAGAAATGACATATTAAGACACCATTAGGTCTTAAAATCAAAGACAGATATATATGTGTGTATGTGTTTGTTTTAATGATTTTCAACTAAAGCAAATAAAATGAGAAAGCTTTCCATTTAAACTACCTTTAAGCATAATTCATATTTATTCTGAACTGAATTTCCTATTCAGTGGTAGTGCTGAGTTAAACAGATTCTGATAGCCTGTGCTAGGATCTGATGAAGAGAAAAAGTGTAGTTTTATAACAACAACAGAAAGTTTTATTATAGCTTAAATCAAGATGAGGCATCCATACTTTATTCTCTGCTTTTCCTGCTATAATTTAACTCTAATTTTTCCTCCTCCACATCTCTTTCTCCTGGCATACCTTAAACAGGGGGCAGTCTCAAAAACTTCTCCCCAGGGCCCCGTTCTTTCTTGCTCCCAAATCACTCCCTTCTCATACGTAAATTGTCAAATTTTCAAGAAAATCTTCCTGATTACATCCAGATTATTTCTTGTCCTCTCCACACAGAAGGACTATGGAATATCCTTATGTCCCTGTATCACAAACTTCAAACTCTGGATATTGCTATAGGACAACAATATACAAAATCATCTACCCACACTTTAGAATATTTTGCAGCTTATTTCATATTAATTCTAATGTATTTAGATATATTACAAGAGGACATACATTACAGGAAAACTGTCAAACCTAACTTAGAATTTAGCCCTGTTTTCCCCCTTTCTAGGTGAAGCGCTGAGGTCCAGAATTTCTTCACATAAACTTCAAGGCATAATTTATGTCTTCAGTTTTAGTTTATTTCCTGCTCCTCTTCATCAAAGCTATAGGGAACTATTAGTGGAGAGGCCTGTTTATATGTAGAATTTGGCAAATAAAGAAAAGATATCACTTCCTTTTGCATAAGGCAAGCAGCATTGCTTAAGTGCTTGGGTTATATTTTTATGTGTTTATTGTCCCCTGATATATAAGAAGCAATGCCCTCAGGAATCGTACCTTTTGGACTAGGGTTCTGGAATTTCAACACTACACTTGTTACAGTTATTGGTTCTCACAAATCACAATGAGCAATATAAGCAAAGGCATTTATTTTTTAACCCAAAGTAATAATAATCCTAATAGCACGTGCCAGTTATTTATTGCAACATAACAAATTGCTCTCAGTTTTATTGGCTTAAAACAACTTACATTTCTTATTTTACAGTTTCTGGAAGTCAAGAATTTGGAGTGGTCTAACTAAGGGCTCCCAGCTCAGAGTCTAACAAGGTCACAGCCTTCATGTGATTTCTCTTCCATTCTTCAGTCATTTCTACCTAAGATCACAGATATATCCCATTTAACCTTCCTGGTTTATTAAATGCCTATTAAACTGATGAATAATCTGTATCAGCAGCTAAGATCACAGATATACCCCATTTAACCTTCCTGGTTTATTAAATGCCTATTAAACTGATGAATAATCTGTATCAGCCTATGAGTATTTAGCAGGGTCTATATTAAATATTAGGAATGCTATCACGCTGAGCCCTGTGACACAAACAAGGACAACTGACTCATAATATGTGATCTTTCTTTGGAGAGCAGCAGCTGTTCTCAAGCATTTTTGGTCCCATAGTTCCTACAAAAGCTAATATAAAGCTCATTACACCAAGTACTCTTCCTTCCATACCAGTCTTCTAAGCTGATGGAAAAAAAAAAAACAGTGACATTGTTTCAGAAGCATTTATATGAAAGACAGACAGTTGGACCAAGAAAATGGAAGGCTTAGGAAACATGAAGGAAATGTTCATAATATTGATAGAATTTTAGGAATGAATTTGTGCTAAAGACACATATCCAGATGGAGAAAATGCACATACCAATATGCTATAATTATGGCATGTAAGATGGAAGAAACATTTAAAATAATTTTGAAAATATTGTTTAAAAATAATTTTAACACACAAGCCATTTTAATGGCTCATTATCTGAAAGATCCATAGGCGTTGAATGAATTACTATGAAAATTCTTCCAAACAGTTTGGGTTTTTATAGAAAGATGAAGAATATTTTTTCTTTGCTTCAATATAGAAGCTACGGAGAAAACATTTTTTAAAAATCACTTATCATGTCCCCAGGTTAAAAAATAAATGAGTAATACCACTTAACTAAAACACGTACAGAAAACAGAGAAATATTTAAAGGTTATCAATATCTTATTTTAATATGGGCTACTTAAAGCTACATAATCCAAATGGTTAATATGCCATGTTTTGAATAACACACTTAAAATTATAGCTTTGGTTCGATTCCCGGTGCCTGCCCACGCAAAAAAGAAAAATAAATAAATAAATAAAAATTATAGCTTTGAAATTTGAAGACATTTTTTTCTACAATCTTGAAAAACTGAGTTAATTCAACATATTCCTGACAATGCATCTTCTTATTTGAGTCCTCATTTGTTTCAGCCACCATGTCCATCTCTTTTACCTGCACACCAGTAAATCCACCTTGGCTTTCACCATTATATAATCCTGCCCCACTTTCAAACCTCACATTTGGTTCTTCAAATTTCCAAGTCCAAGACTTTTAATATTTTTAAATACCTGGTGCACACTTCAAGACATTGTATGTGATTCTGACCTTCTACCAAACATATTTAGAATGTAAATTCAGATTTATGCAATATATAGTCTTGTTAAAAACAAATTTTTCTATAAACCTTCAAATTCCCTAATTAAAAATAAATCAGTAAATACTAAATTAAGTTTTTTGAGACTTGGGGACATAAAAATACTTTTCCTTGTAGATGAACCAGTGAAAGATATTGAACTGAGACAGACACAGATTCTACGAAGTTAGGGTATTTTAAAAATACACAAATATTCCTACTTTCAACTATGACAAACTGGTTTGTAAAGACCAACCAACCCTCCCACCAAAAACAACAAGCACAGATTTAAAAAATATTTTTAAAATAATGTGTTTAAAGGCAGTGGGAAACCGACAGGTAAGACGAGGGGCAAAATCGTGGAGAAAAGAGAAGCACAATAAAGGTGATTCTAACACTCAGCCCTGAACTCCTCCTCAGAATTTTACCTAATAGCATTGGCTGAATGATATACAGAGAGAATAAGCAGAGGTGTAGCCGTATCCATGGCTGGGGAGGCAACATTTGATTTTTAAAGCTTCCTATGAGCCAGACCTTGATAAATACCCAAGACTTCCAGCTACCTGGGATTCCTAGCTGTGTCCTAATAGTAAAAACAATCAGGAAATAACCCATACTTCCAAAAAAGCTGCACATAATCTAAATCCAGAGTAGTTTTATGTCACAAAGTTATAATCTAATTTGACTCTATCATAGCTATCAAACAAAAGCTCAAGTAAATCTTTTCTGGAGCTCATATTACTCAGAGCCTCAAGTTATCTCAAAGTTTTCACATAAAATTGCAGCAATCAGAAATCACCATGTACATCAAGAGAGGGCTGTAAATCAAGAGGGAAAAGCAGTGGAAACAGAATCACAGGAGTCAAATTGGTATTACTGAATTGAACTTTAAATTTAATTGTGATTGATCCAATTAAAACAAAGATAAGGAAGACAAGATGAAGGCTATCAGCATAGAGCTGGAATCAATAAAAAAAATAATCAAAGAGAATTTCTAGGATTAAAAAGAAGCAATAATTAAAATTAAGAATTTAATACCTGGGTTAATAGCAGATTGGACACAGCTGAAGAGAAAGCAAATAAATTAGGATATAAGTAGCAGAAAATATTCTGACTAAAGCATAGAGTAAAAGCTGATTAAAGTTACAGGAGAAAGCATATGAGATATAATTTATGATCAAAACATCTAAGTATATCAGACAAGAGCCCCAGAAGGAGAACGAAACAGAGAGAATGGGGCAAAAGCAATATTTGATTACAGACTAGGTGAGATTTCCTCCAAACCTATAAAAGGCATAATGCCACAGATGCAAGAAACACTCCGTACCTAGAGTACACTTTAAAACAGAAATAAAAATCTAAGTCACATAATAAGCAAAGCTGCTGAAAACGAAAGACAGAAAAATTACTGAAAGTGACTAGAGGAAAAAGACTTTAGGTGACCAAAAACAGGACAAGTGGCTTCCTCCTCAACAGAAATAAAAGAAACTAAAAGATCTTGGATTGTCATTTTCAAGCTGTTAAAAGAGAAAAGACACTGTATTAGTTAGGGTTCTCTAGAGAAACAGAATCAACAGGAAACACTCGCAAATACAAAATTAACAAAAGTGTCTCACGTAACCATGGGAATACAGAGTCCAAAATCCACAGGGCAGGCTGTGAAGTCAACGATTCCGATGGAGGATCTGGTCGAACTCTACAGGAGAAGCTTTTGGCTGAAGCAGTAAGAAAACCTGTCTCTTCTGAATCCTCCTTAAAAGGCTTCCTGTGATCAGATTAAGCATCACTCATTGCAGAAGACACGCCCCTTGGCTGATTACAAATAGAATCAGCTGTGGATGCAGTTGACGTGATCATGATTTAATTCTATGAAATGTCCTCATCACAAAAGATAGGACAGCACTTGCCCAACCAGACAAACAGGTACCACCACTTGTCCAAGTTGACACATGAACCTGACCATGACAGACACTAACTCAGAACTCTATATACAGAGAATCATTGTTGAATTAAATTCTATAATAACTTCAAAAATGACGATAAATTAAAGATGTTTTTAGGTAAATGCATATTCAGGTAAATAATCAAACCAAATGTATACCAAAGTAAATACCAACGGGTTTCTTCAGGTAGAAGGAAAATGAATAAATGCAGAAAAGAATGAAAAGCAATAAAAAATATAAAGGTGTGGGCAAATTTAAATGAGTGTGGACAGTAAAAAAATCATAAAACAAGATTATGTACTTACTGGCTGAAGAAAGTGTTATGAGGAGAGGTTAACAAGAATCTACCCCTATATTTGCTCTGGGAACTGTGGTTTAGTACTCGGTGTTCTCAGAGAGTGTTTAGACATAACTACCGTGAATAACGAGGATTGACTGTTTTCCACGGTTTAAGAATGCGGATGGAATTTTCAACCTTGTCTTGGTAATTTGGAAACTCTGATAAGGAAGCTTCTTATATTCTGTTCTAAAGGGTTAGAGTCTCAGGGATTAATTACATGGGACTTTCCACTTTTATATTAAATGGCTCTGAACTATAGTTGTTTTTCAGTCTATGCATTTGTTGAGTATAGGGTTTTTTTTCCTGCTCAGCTTTCTCATGGCCTGTCGTTCATCTATTAGTTCTCATTTCTTTAATATGTATGACTATAGCTTTTCCTCTAGCCTTTCATAATTTATGCCTTAAGTAAACTATGTGCAGAGAAATCAAATAACAAGGTTCTATTTAAGCTGTGTGTGTTTCAAGTAAAAGTGAATAGCTCCGTGTTAGCAGAAGGTAGCTGCATCAAGATCAAAGCATATTAGCTTTAATGTAAGAACTTCAGAGCATCTATTTTGTTTGGACGAGGACCTAATTTTGTTTATGTACTAGTCATTGCCTATATACAGATATGTGAGACACTTTTGTAGCCTCAAAATACATTATTTCAAATTAACCAATAGTCCATATTTTTAATTTTGAGGCTTTCAATATTTGAGAACATTTTAAAACTCCATTTGGATGTCAAAAAAATGCATCCCTAGATATATTCTTAATCACTTGTTTTGACATTACTATAGTTAGTTCTTGACATCTTTGATTTCCTCCTGGATTACGCAGTGTTCAGATTACATTGTCAGAAGCAATACATTGCAAATAAAACAAACATGCTTTGAATATGAGATGTGTTTTGACAAAATTTTAAAATGCACTGTACTTAGAGTCTAATCATGAGCCTGTCAACATTTCTAGTGATAAATCTATGACATCTTAAGTAGACATTAATGCTAAAGATAGACGATCTCTTAAAAATCTGACTCCTCACAGAATTAAAAAGACAGAAAATGTACATGGATCTCATGTTCTTTCTTCCATTTCTTCGACCTCTTCAGCAATGTGACAGAACTCAACATTTATTTTATATTACTAGAAATTGTTCTCACAGCAAGAAAGCATCCTTAATTGAATATTATCTTAAGGAAAGCATTTTCTTCCTTCATTTCTTGCATTGATAAGTACATTTATATATAGGAAAAGAGCATCATCACTCTAAACAGTCACAAATGTGGTCACAACTATTCATTCATTCAGTACGTATTCACTGAGCACTTCCTAGATTCAAGGCAATGGAAAGACACTCGATTTACCGAGGAAACAAGAACATACGGCTCAAGGGACACGGGACAGTGAAAAGATAAATAAGAACCAAGAGACCTGTATTCCAGCCCTAGCTCTGCCACCACTAAACCATGAGGGTGGCCTCACCTTTAGATGAGGATCATCAAGCTCATTTTAAGCTCACAATTCCTAGAATTCCCCCACTATCATTAGTAAAAAATTCACTAAAAGTGATCACCAGGTCACAGCATGTGGGGAAGCTTACACATGATTTATTTCATTTTAAATTGAAAGAATTTTTACCATGTTTTACAGATGGTTTTCCTTAGCATGTGCTGGTGTCTGGATAAGTTTCCAAGCCCATTTCCAATGGAGATTTCTCGTTCTTTATCTTGCTTTACATATCTGCATCATTAGAACTTTGCTCCCAGTCACCACTGCCTCCTAGATTTCTTTCTTCAGTCTGTCTGCTTATGTTTACTCAGAGTTGTCTCCTTTTCTTCTTCCTATCCTTAATTCTTTAGTAAATGAGTGACCACTGGTCATTCTTATCTCCACCACTCCATTAAGAAATGACTTCCACTACAACAGAATTCAAAATCTTCCTCATGTGGTTTTGAGTATTTGTTTGTACAAAAGTTTTCATTTGTTACTTTGGCTCAGGGATCACTTAGCACACATTGATTTCCCATGTCTGAGCCCTATATTGATATATATGGGACCACAACCTTAGTTTTGAGTGACAATAGTTAGTCTTCTCAAAGAGAAGATTTGGTCAAGAGACCTATGATTGAGAAATTCCTCCTTAACATTTAAATTATACTGTGTTTTTCCAGAAAGCAGAATCTGAGGTACGCATTCATCTGCTACTACTTTATAAAGAAGCTTGATCCCAGGCAGCAGGAGTGAGGGATGAAAGGAGAGACAAGAGGACAAGAAGAAGGCATGTGAACGCTTTATCATATTGGCCTGGCTAAATATGACTGACTGGTCAATCTCATATACAAGTACACATATTGTTACAAAAACAGAATTTTGTTATACATATTGGTCAATGACGTGCTGCTCCTCCTTCAGAGTTTTAGTTAATCCATTTTGTTATCATTTGAATGGGAGGGGGGTTAATGAAAGAAACACCTAGATGCATATGGCACCCTAAAGGATTCTCTAGGTAAGGGCTCAGGGACTCCCCTGTCCTTGCCTTAGGTCAGTGAGCACAAGGATACATTGTTCGCACAGAGAAATGGACCCCAACCTCTGAGGTTTCTACAAGGATCTTCAATCCTTATAGGTACATCCCAAATCCAAAGACCTTAATCACTTGGTGGCTGATATGTTTCCCTAGTGTCAAGAATAGGGAGCAGTTTAGTATTATTTTACTACAATTACTTCCAACATCAAACTATCCTTGCAGTTAGGACCACCACCCATCAACTCGCTGTAGGGATTAGGGCTTGCAGTTTCAGTTTGTTTGTTTGTTTGTTCATTTATTCAAGTGGTCAGAATTGGTGGGGAGAGATATGGCACATTTCAGTGAAATGGATGCATGGCTGATCAGGCCGTTAACAATCAGGGACAGGAGGCCCTGTGTATCGGAATCCTAAAACACATTTGTCTCATGCCCCAATGAGAGCGGCACAGTTACTTATCTATACAATCTCATTTTCTAAGCTTCTCTGCCCTAGCAGAGATATCAAGAAATACATAAAATAGTAATTTTTATTTTCGCAAGGAAATGTATTGTTGACTCAAATTATCTATTGCTGTATAACAAACTACTCCAAGCTTAGTGGTATAATTAAAAAACATTTTATTTTGCGTATGTATTTTGTGGGTCCAGAACTTGGACAGTGTACTGTGCAGATGTCCTGTCTTTAATCAAGGGGATCTAGAGCCTAAGACAGGAGGACCTGAGGGACTGATCGTGACTCAAAGAGGTGGGAGTCTATAATCATCTGAAGCGACTTCTCTTATAGGTCTAGCATCAAACTGGGATGACATGAAGGCTGGGCTCACTGGGGAACAGCAATGCTACGTGTGGACTCTCAGGATTATTGGTATAACTTTGGATTCCCAAAAGGATAATTTTACTGAGAGAAAGAATCCAGAGAGGAAGGCATTTAAAAGAGTGAATATTCTAAGAAACTAAGGCAGAAGCTGCAAGGTTTCTTCTGACTTAATCTGTGAATTCATGCAGCATCTTAATAAAAATAAAATGCAACTTTTGGTGCATTTTATTGACTAAATGAGAATCATTTAGGCCAGCCCAGATTTAAGGCAAGAAGAGTTAGACTCTTCTTGAAAAGGGAATGGCAATGTCCCACTTCAGAAGAGCACATGGAATATGAGATGCTGAGGCCATGTTTAGAAAATATAATCTTTCACACCACGCCATCGTAATCCACACTTAGCAAACATGGCATCTTTGTTTACCAGGCTGCTAAGACAAGAACCATACAATGGGCTGGCTTAAGGACAGACATTTATTGGCTCCCAGTTTCAGGGTCTGGAACGCTTGTTTCTTTCCAAGGTCAGTAGCATTCTGGCTGGCCAAAAATCCTTGGGTTCCTTGACTTTCTCATCACATAACTTTGCATGTCCTCTCCTTTCTCTCTGGGTTCCACTGACTTCTAGCTTCCAGCGCCCCTCACCTCCCCTGCCATGGCTTCCTCTCTCTATGTCTGAACTTCTTCTGCTTAGAAAGGTCTCCAGTACTCCAGATGAAGGCCCAACTTCATTCATTTGGGCCACACCTTCACTAAAAGATCTTCAAAGCCATCCTATTTACAGTGGGTTCACACCCACAGGATTGCAGCTCAAGACCCAGAACATGTCTAAATGGGGATACATAATTCAATCTACAACACCTGGGAAACCATTAGTAGAGAAAACACACTCTTAAAGAACAAGTCACTGAGGTGATTTTCTTATAGCTTCACAAACGTCAGAACCTCGAAGGCATTAGTCATTGCCCTACATACTTCAGCTGAAACACTGCTCCAGATATCAAATTGTGGCATGATAATTCTGTTATTAAACAGTCGTGTGAGACTAAGGTTATTTAGTGACCAATATCCTTAACCTTGCAATTTAGTTTCATGAGTTCTTTCTCTAACTCTGTTATTAATTCATTTGTGCACTTTGATAAGTCAAGTTACCAGCTGGGAGCTTCAGCAGCTTCATTTTAAAAAAAGAAACAGAACGCATGCACGGCTCACAAGTTTCTAAGCTATGTTCTATGACTAAATGGTCTATTGTAAAAGACTTTCACACGTGTAGCTAGTAAGTGCTGCATGGTGCTTACAGTGCTGATGGTGAAGTAAATGTCGGTGTAAAAAGGTTCTCTTAGAAACTGATTTCTGTGCCTCTCACAAATTTTGCTCCATGTTATTAAAGGTTCCACAAATTCTCAAGCAGCTTCTGAAACTCAGCCTATATTTCCATAAGCAAAATAATTCTTTTATACGTCAAGAGAAAAAACAAACAGAACAAGAACAAATGGATTAAGTGTTTTAAGCAATTCAATAATATTTTCTGCATTATTTTCTGCGGACAATGAATCATATGTAGCATCGGCCATGTAAATCCAGAGAAATATTTGTCAAAAAAGTGGAAATATTAGTGGTAAAGTCTGATTTTTAAAGCAATCCTTTATTATTTCTTTATATTTATTTCTTCCTGCAATAGGAGGATTAAAAACAGAATCACAAAATATTATACTGCTTTATATGGAAGGACTAGGAAATTTCACATTCTCTAATAAATTCACAGGAATATGTAAATAAACAGAATCTGACCCCCTAATGATATGCCTCATATTTTTCAAAGGCTAAACCATACATACCAGGTGTTGATGCATTCTGTTCAGATATTTCCTTATTGAGATTAGTGAAAAAGGAAATAGAACTTAACTTTAACAGTTCCAAGCACAGGATTATCCTTCCAATTGACATTAGCACAGTCTCCTCTATCATTATTCCCAATTAGCTAGCAACAGTATTAACAACAAAAGCCAAAACTATAAGTGTAATCACAAAGCTCTTTTTGTTTTGTTTCTCAAGTACATGTATTATATACGGGTAATACATCTTCTGTATTCGGTGCTGTTCTTTCACATTTATATGAGAACAATTTATAAAATAAGGAGTTATTAGAACACACACAACTATTAGAATTTTCAATGACTTAGAGGGAATGATGATGAATTCATAACATTTACCACCACTACATGATAGTATCTTAGAATCTCATGGCGTCTTTCTTTAGAGGAACACAAAATGCCTTCCATTACATAACCACAGTTCACACTACGATAGACCGTGGATAGAGAAGGTCCAGGATATGTCCTTCATCTACCATGTGGCAGAAGAGAACGCAGGACTTCACTGCAGTGGGTCATGGCGCAATGGCAGGCCAGGGTCATGAGCTGGGTCTGAATGCAGTGTGGGTTCTGCCACTTTCTATTGAACAAGTCATCTAAGCTCTGGAAGCTTTATTTCAAAGTAAATGTAAAATATCTACATACCTATCAGCATTGTTGTGAAACTTAAGTGAGAAATAGGATGTAAAGGGTACCTACTGCTTAGCCCCAAGTAGGAATGCAATCAATGAGCTCTCTTTTTTGGGTTGAGTCCTTCTCCCCCTTTGATTCTAATTTGGGCATGGGGTGCAGCTCCAGTGTTCGACATGCCTCAGTAGCTCCACTCTCTCTCTAGGGCCTAAAATGGGCACTCAATAAATACATTTTGAATATACGAATGCATGAATTAATAGCTGAGTAAGTACATGAAAACACTGAGAGCAAAATTCAGTGTGTTTAATTTTTAGACCTGTCCATTGCCCTCTATAATCACTGTGAAAAATATCATCATGACAGGAAAAGCTACACTATTAATATTATAATAAAATCAAGTAGTAATTAAATTTAGGATATTCAGTAATTACTTCAAAGTAAATTTAAAGTAAAAGTAAAAGGTAGAAGTACTTTTAAGAATTCCACATACCCAAAAAAATTGGCTAAGTTTCGGTAATTAAAAAACCAAGAATTTGCAATATTTATGTTATGATGAAAATGTAATGCAAGGTTTATGTGGTAAAGCTCCTGATCAGAAACTTAAATTATAGAATACATTGAGAAAATTGACAGAGATGTTCCTTTTTAAAGGGCAGAATATGTTGTGAATTAATGAATCACTAAAAAGCATGTTTTTAAAGACATTCTCAAAAATTCATGAGTTCATCTGTTAGACAACAAATGCTAAGTATACTGGTTACTGTAACCTTTTCCATATCTCATAAAAATGTTTTAAGAACAGTTCGTTCTAATTTGTTCATTCTGAACAGTTTGTTGTCTCAAAAACTGCATAACCTACTTTAGTTGAAAATATAAAGAATGTTTCACAAAAATTGTTGAGAACATTAAACCATTATTAAAGTTGCATTGAATATATATGGCACTAAAGTCAAGACAATCCAGTTTCAAAAAATATTACTCAGAAATAAATAATTTCAATGACTCAAATATCATTAATTAAAAGCTCTATTCTCAAAAATGTTTTTAGTGAATGTGGCACCCTACTATACTTAATTGATTAATAAATATTTCAGTTTTAAAAAGATTTTGAAAAAGAAACAAAAAGAATGATTCTAAAATCTTTAACTTGAATCTAAAGCTTACAAGATGCAGTTGGCTTAGTACTTTCAAACATAATTCAAAACCACAGTAATCATGATTTCATCCAGTCTCAAAGTGTTTTACATGCCATGAAGGCCAGAGTTGATGTTATTCTCATTTTACAGAAAAACTACAATATCAAGGACTGCACAAATGTCACAGCTATATTCATTAATTCTACCATAATAAACTTCCTTCAATTCTCTTGGGAATCAGGTAAGTAATAACTCAATCAACACATAGCCATTAATTTATCATAGTGATAGGGTTCTATACGAAAAGTTTTATTACAACTCCCAGGCTGATATCAAGACGATGGGAAAGAAAGAGGTGTCACTAAAGTAAGAAAGAAAGTAGTGAAGCGTCCAGATGAAGTGGGGTTTAGATGAAGAAATGACTGGACTACTTGAAGTCTTTGGGAAAACGGAAGGTTCTAAGCAGTACCATTGAAAATGGGACTGAATGTGGTGACAAGGACCTAAGGAGAGACATTCTGAGCACAAACAGGGCTCTAGGCAAGAAAAATACATTTGGCGCACAGCCAATCTAACAGGTTAGTGTGATGGGAGGAAAAGGCCTACAAAAAGAATAACAAAGAGAGACAGGGAGAGAGAGGAGGAGGAAAGACAGGAGACAGAGAAGAGAGAGAGTGTGCCCAGAGAGCCCATTACTGTTGATGCTGCTCCTAATTCAAGGTGAGTTGGACTTTATTCTGTACATATTGGAAAATACCTTAAAATTTTACTAGCAGGGGATGTTCACAACAGAGCTATGTCTCAGAAAGGTTTTCCTAGCAAGAAGTAAGAACTGATTAAGGAAGGAAATACCAGGAGGCAGGAAAAACCAAAAATGAAGTGACTCAAGCAGTTAAAATGTGGCCTATAGCACAGACAGTGGGGATCAAAGGAAAAACCTGATGGAAATTCAGTTCATGAATTTGGTGAGGGAGGCAAGGAAAAGAGCAAACTGAAAATGATGATGCGGTGAATGGATAGAGGCCCCACTGCCAGGAAGAGAAAACTCAGAGAGATGAGATCAGGGAGAAGAGTCACCCATAAAAACAAATAATTGTTGAGCAACTCCAGGCCTGGTTCTAAGCATATTATGTTTTCCCTCACGATACATGGTGACACTTAAAACAGTCAGCATTATAAACATTATAAAAACTATTTGATCAAGATCACTCAGTTATTGAGTGGCAGATCCAGGAAAATCGACAGCTCAGGCTATATTATGTTGCGTTAGATAAAGAGGTACAAAATTCGGTGATTGTATTTAGAGATATGTTTGGAGTTCCAGAGAGAGAGGAGACCTGAGACAGGTTTGAGGGAATCACAAACATAGTTAAAGCCATTAAGATATATAACCTCGATGACAGAATATAGAATTAAAAGAAGAGGAGGAGAAAGATAGCCAAAGGGAACAGAAGGCAAGTATTTTTGAGTAGGTTATGCAAATAAACCATTACATCTTATAGCCCTTCATTTTTCATCAGATTTTAGAATTTTTCCGTTAGAAAGCCAAGAGAGAAGGTGCTCCAGATTTGGAAATAACGAATGATAAACCCTGTATGCTATGAGTGAGTTTTTTAATTGCTTTTTTGATTAATTAGAGAAATTGGAGGTTTATGGAAAATCATGCAGAGAACAGAGTTCCCTCCCATACAATTTTCCCTACTATGAACACCTTCCATTAGGGTGGTACCTTTGTTACAACTGATGACACAATATTACTATACCTGCAGTCTTAACTATAGCCCTTAGTTTACATCAGGGTTCACTGTTTGTATAGTCCTACGTTGTTGTGTTTTTTTATCCTAGTAACATAAACAACCTAAAGTCCCCGCTTTTAACTACATTCACATATAGAATTCAGTGCTATTAATTATATTCACAATATTGTGCTACCATCACCATCATCCATTTTACTTTGAGGGTGTAATCCTGGAAATCTAAAGGAAAAATGGTAACTCTTTCTCCTTTAGGATTTCTTAATTAATAAAACTAACATCACATACATTATATGAATAAATTATGTGGCATATTAAATTATATTTTGAAATCTTATTTCTTGTCCCAGGGTCATCCCAGGTTGATTCAATAAATAATTCAATAATTTCTCACAAACTTCACATGACATGATAAATTGGAGTTTGGTTTTTAATTGCTTAATAACCAACAGCAGTATATGCTAACACTAAAGCAATGTAAATCTTTAAAAATTACTGGAATCTAGAGAAATAGGATGATAAAGCATTTTACTAACATTGACCAGAAAGGAAAGTGGAGAATATAATATAAAAGGGAATTAGAGAAAGAGGCAATCAAACCCTTCTAATTTATTAGCCATGAGTATCTGAATGTGTGCTCTGGTTCTTTATTTTTGAATTAAGCTAATTTACATCCTAATAATTTTTAGTTTTTGTTTGTTTGTTTTTAATTTTATAGGGGAACATCAAAATGACTTGAATGATGTCTTCTCTTACTGGAGTTTAGGAGACCCACAACGATTAAGAAATATATTATCCTGAACGGTGTTATTATTAGTATAATGATTTAACATATATGAATAGCCAACAATGTCATTGTAAACATTAATTAAATACTTAGTATCAACTTCAGTTTATTTTATTCATCTGCAAAATGTATTTCCATAACCAAATCTATCTGAATTTGTTCTTCGCTTAACACTGCATTTTATGCCATTTTTTCTATAGTTCTAAGACATAAGACCATTTCAAATAGAGCACATAGTTATATTTGCCAATTTCAAATCCAAGATCCAATGTTACACTTCCTTTTTATGAGATGATAAATACAGCATAAGCCATGAGGCTGAAAATATTTGAGGATTGCTTATATGTAATAAAATATAATGTTTGACCTGGCAGTCTTTCTTCCTTGGCTTTTCTCCTAGTCAAATTCTGCATATCCCTAAAGATACCAAATGTTAGCTTCAAGCCAAAAAGAATTTCACATAGAAACAAAGATCCCTTTAGTTCTTTAAATTGTTGTTTTACTGAGTATATAAACACATGTAATTTTGCACTTCCTGTACGTATGGTGCAGGCAAATTACTTCATGTACATAATTGATAAAACAAAAAAATTTATTATTGCCTCCTTAATAATTTACAGTGATTTTGAAAAATTCAGGACCTGGTTTTAATGGAATCATTTCTACATTGCTTTCCAGCAGAATTCTCCAAACAGCCAATAGCACAGCATATTATATCTACATGACGGTAAATTAAAATCTTAACATGATGGTTATCACTTTGAAATATATAAATATACGTATATAAATATATTTCAAAACTGACAAAATAATAAATGGATAACTGTTTTAAGGAAGGCTGCAAAAGATGCAAAAATCACCCCAAAAAACCACAGAGCACTAATGGTTTTTTAAAATGATTTTATTTACTTGTGTAGAAATCAGTAACTCTCATCATAGATAAAAGCAATGCAAAATAAAGGGGGAAAAGAACAATTCTCAAATTATTTTCAGAAGTAAAATGATTTCTAAACCTGAAATATATTAGATTATTTTTTAAAATCTGTCTTCATATATAAGAAAAGCAACCCTAAGAGATGATTAGCTTCTATAGCTTTAAGCAATTCAATAAAAAAGAAATTACTATATAACTAAGCATGGTTTTAGCCAGCGCTGCCACAAATGTATTTAAATCTCCAACTTAGAAGACAACTGAGCTCACATCAGGTTCTCCCTCCTCATGCATTAAACTTATAAATTAGAATATATAATTAGTATATGCTATAATTTAATAAGCACATACATCTTTAAAAAGGGAGGGAGGGAGGAAGGGAAGAAAGAAAAACACTGGAGGAAATCCGATCGAAAGTGAGGAGAGATAGGGAAGCTTCAGACAACCGAGGACACACTGGGAGCCCCGTCTGCCGGGGTAGCCTCGTCCTGGAGCACCTCACTCCCTACAGCGCTACACTGAGCGTCCACATCAACACTGAAAATCAGCCTCAGCACCTGCAATACCCCAAGGCCAATGCCATTTGGGAAGCCGAACATCTGAGAAAGACCAACACTATGAAAAAGAAACAGTAACTTGATTATGTAAAAATATCTTAGACGTGACAAGATGAATCAATCACTATTAACTTATTAAAATAATAAGTTAATGTCCTCAGAGAAAGGAAGAAAATTAAATAATGAAATAAGATCGGAATGGAAGGCAGCAAAAATCGAACAGTAGTAAACCAGATTAAAAGTAAAAAAATATATAACTGTTGTCATATAAAGTCAATAAATGAGCTAGATAGCTGACAGCTGAAGAACATTTTCAAGTATTTAGAAAATTAAACTGAGAAAACTTCTCAGAATGAAGTGCAAAGAAATAAGAAATGAAAGTAAGGAGACATGGATTGTACATGCAGAAGTTCCAAAACCCAACTCTTAGGAATCCCAGAAGGGGAAAAGGGGAGACTGTAATGCAAATAATCTGTACTTGAAGGAATAATTTCTGAGAGTGGGATAAAGAGGACCTATTCTCCAAGTGAAAGATTCCACTGTATAGTGAAAAGTATTGAAAAAAAATAGGGACATTGTTCTAGTTTGCTAGCTGCCAAAATGCAATATACCAGAAATGAAACGGCTTTTGAAAAGGGGAATTTAATAAATTGCTAGTTTACAGTTCTAAGGCCAAAAAAATGTCCCAATTAAAACAAGTCTATAGAAATGTTCAATCTAAGACATCTAGGGAAAGATGCCTTGGTTCAAGAAGGCCGATGAAGTTCAGGGTCTCTCTCTCAAGTGAGAAGGCACATGGTGAACACAGTCAGGGTTCCTCTCTCAGCTGGAAGGGCACATGGTGAACACGGAGTCATCTGTTAGCTTCCTCTACTGGCTTCCTGTTTCACGAAGCTCCCCAGGAGGCATTTTCCTTCTTCATCTCCAAAGCTCCCTAGCTGGTGGACTCTGCTTCTCGTGGCTATGTCATCCTGCTCTGCTCTTGCTGAATCTCTCTCAATCTCCCAAATGTTTCCTTTTTTATAGGACTCCAGAAAACTAATCAAGACCCACCCAAATGGGTGGAGACACATCTCCCCTAATGCAGCTTAACAACCACTCTTAATCGGGTTACCTCTCCAGGGAGATGATCTAATGACACACAGTATTGAATAGGCATTATTCTGCTTCTACGAAATTGGATTTTGATTAAAACGTGGCTTTTCTAGGGGACATACATTCTTTCACACCAGCACAGACATAATAACAAGTTCAAAAAGAAACTTGAAAATACTGAGTATAGAGAAGAAAATTCTAAAAGCTTTCAAACAGAAATGACAGATATCTCAAAATGAAGAAAATACACAACATCAGTCTTCTGATTCACAAAATTACATTCAAGAATGATTGAAAAAGCATATTGAAAATTCTATAGGAAAATAATTTAAATCTAGAAATGTCTAATAGTGGAACTTTCAGTCAAGAGAGATGGCTCAATAAAGAAATTTCCAGATATTTGTTGTCCTGGAAAGTCGAATATCTACAGAAACCTTTTTGAAACAGAATTATAGCAGGAAGAAAAGATTCTAGAAAGAAATAATTAAGATGCCAAAAAAAAAACCAAAACAAATCCATTAGTAAAGTTAATGTCAAAGTTATATAGGTATTTATTGCAAAAAATGCTTTTATTAACAAGTTGGAATTAAATTCTAGACAACAAAAGGATATAGTGGGTTACAGCAAAAATATAGTTTAGTATATTCAGTACATTGATTTGTTTGAGGGAGGAAATAAAGATATCGATTAAAGCTGGTCTTTATTAGAAAAATGTAAGTTTAATTTTGCATGAACAATTTGTACATATTCCTGGGCATTTATCCTAGAGATATGAAAATTTAGGTTCACACAAAATGTCTGTGCTCAGCGTCTACAGCGGTCTTACATGTAATAAGCTAATCCTGGAAACAACTCAAATAACCTTCAAGGGTGAATGGATATACAAACTCTGCTACATCCATACAATGAAATATTACTCAGCATTAAAAAGGAATAAACTATTGAAATGCAAAAAGAAAATGTGAATAGATCTCAAGGTTGTTATGCTGAGTGAGAAAAAAAGCCAATCTCAAAAGTTTACATATTATATGATTCCACTTATAAAACATTTCTGAAAGAGCCTAACTATAGAGATGTAGAGCAATATATGGGGCCAATGGGTAGGATGTGCTCTTGCTGTAAAGGCATGATATAAAACAGTTCCTTTGTGGACAGAGAAGTTCTGCATCTTAATTGCAGACTTGATTATGCAAATCTGTATAAGTGATAAATGTAATGGTACTATATACAAATTCCAAGAAAAAGCAATCACGTAGAGAGTAGTGAAATCTGATTAATTTTATTGTTCCAATATCAATCTCTGGGATTTTTATTATGTGCTATAATTATGTAACATGTTACTCTATTAAGGAAACTAGGTCATGGATAAATAGAACCTGTCTATATTTAATTTATGGCTTATGAGAGTCTATAATTGTTTTAAATCATAATGTAAAAAAAAGTTTAAAAATTCACTCCCTCCCAAAGAATAGAAAATATAACTACCAAACAAATAAAGAACAAAACACAAAAATCCAACAAAATGCAAGACAAAATAATAATGCAGAAATAAATTCCAAATTCTTCAATACAACTGTACATGAAAATGAGATGTATAATTATAAGCTCTGTGTTTGAAATGGCCTTATGTCTTAGAACTATGGAAAGAATGGCATAAAATGCAGTGTTAAGCGAAGAACAAATTCAGATAGGTTTGGCTATGGAAATACATTTTGCAAAATGAATAACAGAGAATAAAAGAACAAAAGTATTATACTACACTAAGTAATTTATGCTGTACTAAGTAATTTATATCTACAGTGACACTGTTGGGCATTTATATACATAACCCATCATGAGGGTTATAGCACTGTTCGTGGTAATATATTTCTTAATCATTGTGGGTCTATTAAACTCCAGTAAGACAAGACATCATCAAGTCTTTTTGATGTTCCCCTAACAAATTGAAAACAAACAAATGAAAATTTTTAGGGAGTAATGAAATTTGCTTTGTGGTGGTATGAAGCTGCATGCAGTCCAGAAAAACGTTCTTAAATTCAATCCATTCCTGTGGGGTGAACCCACTGTCCATAGGACCTTTTGATGAGGCTGCTTTAGTTAAGGCGTGACCCACCTTAGTGAGGATGGGTCTGAATCCTGTTACTGGAATCCTTACAAACAGAATGGAATTCAGACAGAGAAAGAGAAAGCCACAGGAAACAAGAAGCTGAAAAGGACCCAGAAGAGAAGGAAGAGATGAACAGACATCTCCCTGTGCCAGACCAGGTGACAGGAGCCAAAGACTGCGCCGCCAGCCCAGACCACCAGGCTTTGGGGACAAAGTACTGCCTTGATGATTCCTCGATTTAAGGAAAAAGCCGCAAAGCCATAAGTTAAATTCCCATGGTTTAAGCCAACCCACTTCACGGTATTTTTTCAAGCAGCCTAGGAAACGAAAACATCACCTATTAAAAAGACGGACAATATCACAGAAAACAAGGTCCAGTTTACACTGGCTATAACAAAACCACCTAAAATCAAATGACAACAGAAGTTTGAAAAGAAAGGAATGGAAAAAGTAATATCAGGCAAAATAACACTGTTACCACAATATTAAAATCAAAGAGGAAAAGTTTTCAAATGAACAAGGAAAGTTGACAAAAAGACAATAATCATGAATTTTCATGTACCTCGTAACAGGCTTAAAATATGTAAAGAAAATAGAATTGGCTATATTTCAGTGAAAAATTAACAAATTATAAATTATAATTATATTTTATACTTAGTAATATATCTCTAAGAAGCTAACAGACCAAACCTTAAAAATGAGAAGCACTTTGAGGTTATGAATGATGTAATTAATAATTAATAATTGCTTTAGGACCCCATTGCATAGAGAATATACCTTCTAATCACATACAAAAAAAATATTTATGAAATCTGACCATCAAGTAGGCCACTGATGAACTCTCAAGAAACAAAATTTAATTATGTTATATAAGCTATTATTAATCACTATAAACAATCTAATAGAATTAGAAAACAAACAAGAAGAGTCAAGTAAAAATCTAAATATCTGAAAATTTGATTATTCAGACATAAGATAAAAGTGAATTACACCCACTTATAATTGAATGATAACTCATACCACTATTTGCCAACACTATAGGATACATCCAAAGTGGTGGTGAAAAAAAAATTTATTGCCTTAAATGCATTTTGGAGAAAACAAAAAGCCCATTAAGGTACCTGCATATAACACAAGAAGATAGAAAAAAGAAGAAGAAACATAAAAAGAATATAATGAAGATAAAATTAAAAATAAAATTGATTAACAAAATAAAAAGCATTTGTCCTTTCAAAGAACTAATTGTAGAAACAAGAATCATCAGGAAAAAAAAGAATTGGCAAATATAAGCAATATTAGCAATGAGAAAGGGACATGTCTACAGATGGAGGAAAAAATTGTAATAAGAGAGTACTATAAACATATTACACAAATAATTTTGTAAAGGTAGTGTCTATGGACTTGTAAAGAAAAATATAAAAATATAAATTACCAAAATATTCTCGAATGCCATAAAATAAATTTAAAGAGGACTTTAAGTGCTACTCACAAAAGGCATACTGAAACATAGGGATATAAACTGATGCATCAATTCGGAGTGCAATTTGGTCAGATCCATTAAACAAACAAAAAATGCATGCACTATCACCCAGTAATTCTATTTCTAAGTGTATTTTATCAGAAAAGGAAATTATGGAGGACTTCCAGGCCAAGATGGCGGCTTAGCAACGTGTGCGTTTTAGTTCGTCCTCCAGAACAACTACTAAATAACCAGAAACAGTACAGAGCAGCTCCTGGGGCCACATCAGTGACCAGACACACAGCGTACCCCAGTCTGGACCAGCTGGACCAGCTGCGAGCACCCCCCAGAACCGTGAGTTCCCAAAGCTGCGCCGGCCAGCGCCCCCCCCCCCACACCCACAGGCTGCTTCCCAGAGGGGAGAGGAAAGGACTTTACCAGCAGCAGGGACCGGGCACAATCAAACGCCAATTGTGGAACTAATTAACAAATTCTGACTACTAAAATTAGGCCCCCAGCTTAGGTGAACCTGATCTAAGCAGAGGTTGCTCATTTTTGCCCCCGTGCCAAGGGAGCAGGACTGACAGAAAAGGGGGGAAAAAAAAGAAGGAAACAGGTTTTTGTGGCTGTGTATCTACAAAGGCTTGACTGCCTCTGGATACAGCGGCAAGACTTTTCAGGCTGCAACTGCCCCAGGCATAGGCAGAAGTGAGCTCTTTTGGGGGCTTGTCTAGAGCCTGTGCCTTCCCTAGGGGAGGGGTGAAGCCCAACTCAGGTGGAATCCCTCCCTCAAGGAATTCAGACCCAGGGCTTGGTAAATTGAAGCCACTAAAACCAGCCTACAACCTTTCCTCTGTCTCCACCATGCCCCCAGCAGGGAGAGTCTGCCAAAGTTAAACGTACCATATCATCTTATGCTGGTGGGACCTGCAGTCAGACAAGTGCCACACACAGGGCAGGATAAGAAAAACAGAGTCCAGAGACTTCACAGGAAAGTCTTTCAACCTGCTGGATCTCACCCTCAGGGAAAACCGATGCAGGTGACTCTTTCCTCCTGATAGGAGGACAGTTTGGTCTGAGAAAATCTGGCTGGGGTCTATAATATCTAAGTAGACTCTCCTAAGTGTGTGGGGGGGG